>PVJX010010644.1:0-56215 GCA_004027295.1 Dolichotis patagonum
CAAGCAAAACTGTAAACTTTAAACAGCATTAAAAAGTATTCATTGTCTCCAACTAAGCCTGAGAAGAAATGTGGATAGTTGGAGAAAGAGCAAAATTTCTCCTTTAACAGGATACCTATTTACTAGTAGAGAATAAAGGTTATTGATTTTATAATATTGTGTATCACATGCTGTTTATGAAGAATATTTTTCTTGTCAACCAGGTCAAAATTTCTTCATTGTACGGGGAGCAATTAGTAAAGTATAAGAATATTTCTTCAAGAGTGTATAACATTGGACTGCACAAACATAACCCTTAGTTTTCTACTGTAAATTTTTTAATTCAGCATAATAGTAGTTTACTTTGGTCTCAATACCTTTGCCAGAAGAATACACGAAGCAATCTTTGGGTTTACCCACTTAGTACCACATGAAATGGCAAGGTGTGTATATGTGTGCAAATCAGGATTTTCACCAACATTATGCTCCATTTAACAGGTTTGGTGGATATTTGCCTGAGCATCACAGAGGTATAATATACCCCCACAACACTCCCGGAATTGCTTTTTTAAAACAGTTTTCTTTTGATTTTTCTTCTAGTAAAAGTAGTACAATTCAGTAAAATAGCACACAAGAAAATATATTTGCATGTTTTGGAGGAGATCCAAAGTGAATCGTTGGATTTCTCATGTATGAATGATGATGATCACCTTATGATGAAACACATTTTTTCATAACAGAAGAGTGGTGTTTGTGAATGATGACGATGATGATGACAACTTGGATGTTGACCATATACTCTACATTTCCTAAGACAGTGAAATGGAGCAAGAATCACCTAACACAGACACAGTTAATGTTGAACTCCTTGAATCAGATGACAAAGGACACAGTAATGTGTGTACAGGACTAGTTGAAATGTTGCAAGGTGGTCATGCAAACAAATGGAACAATCTACTTTTGGAACCAGGTTAAAAAACATAGTGAGGGTGTTGGTAAGTGTGAAACATATTGGACAGAGTGTCTGTACTGCCATTCAATGTTGGAAATTGTAATAGATAAATACTACAAGATTCTGTTACATGTACAAAGGCTGAAATACAAGTAAAATGTTCTGTATGCACCAGTATCCATACTCAAATACATATTTATTATGACACCTCACTAGCTAAACGGAAAATATTCATAGGTCTTTAGGGATTTTTCATGGTGATTACAGTAATTTAAAAGGGGTGGGTCAAAATAGGGTGTAAACTTTGATGTTCTTATTGAAAGGAAGACTTTTTATATTTTCTATTTACACATTTATCCTGCAGCTCAGCTATCAGGTCCTTATGTATATAATAGTAAACCAAATGCTGTTGTGAACAGACTTGTTGCTCCCATCTCTTAAACTAATTGGAATGTGACATTCGACAATGGTTACTACTTTCTAATTGATGTTATATTTGCTAACAGAATACAAGTAGAACAGAAACTGTAAGCAGAAATTCCAGATTTAATGTTGCAATTTCAAAACAAAGGTACAATCTTAGATTTCAGAAATATTAAGCAAACTGGCACTGCTGATGTCAATACTGCACTGTGATGGAAATATTGCAAAGGAAATCTTAACAAAATGGAAGCCTGAGATGAAAACTCTCTACAACAAAATTAAAGGCAGAGTAGATGTTGTTGATGAGTTATGCAACTATGCTATCACTAAAACACAAAGCGCTGTCTAAAGGTTGTTTTACTTGATCCGAAATATGTGTGGCACAAATGGCTTGATAGTCTACAAAGAAAATAACAAGAGCAAAATACCACAGAGGAATATTTTTACAGGATTGGAACTGAAACTCCTAAGAGATAACTTACAGCAGAGGAAAAACAAAACTTTCTGCCCAGGGAACTGCACAAAATCTCTGTGAACCATGCTGGTGAGCTGACAAGTGAACAGGCAGGTGCAGAATCCCAGTGACCTACTACAACAACAGGAAATCCAAAAAGATGCCAATCGTTCCCTACAAGAAAAGACAAGAAAGCGAAACATACCTGGTATCAGTGTAAGCAATATTATTGTAGAGAACATGCAATTTTCATGTGTGAACATTGCCATGGCTGTGAAAATTGGAACAAAGTTTATATTTGTTGTAGCATTACGTTGGTATTTTCATTGCAGTTCACACTGAGTTATTTCTAATGTTATCTCTTAGGTTTTCTCAGGTAGTACACAGCTGATGTGCAAATGTTGAGGTCTATTATAAGCATTCATTGTACTTTTGATATTTCACCATATCTTATTTCCCTACTAAGTGCACATTGCACACAGTAGTAAAAAGCTCCTGACAAAACAGGAAAACAAGTGACAAGAATGGTCTGCCATGAAAGGAAAGCTAAGCACAAGTGATGTGCATGTAAAGGAGATGTGTGCTAGGAACACACACTTGTCATGTGTGAAGACTGCTTTGGCAGTGACATTTGAAGCACAGATTATTTCTGTGGTAAACTTCAGTTTGTGTTTACATTGTAGCTTGCATAGGTTTTTATTTCTGATGTTATCTCTTATGTTTTGTAAGCAAGTATGCAAGTGATGTTAAAATGTTGATATTTATCTAAATAATCAATGCATATTCAGCATTTAATACTTTATTTTATTGATATTTATGTCCCTGTTAACTACGCATTGCATAATATAACAGGAACCTCCCGACAAAACAGTAAGATGAGGAACATAACAAGTATGCTGTCTTAGTTACTTTTCACTAGTCGCTGAGACAAAATACCTGATGCCCAAAGTTGGGAAGGGAAAGGTTTATTTCTTACAGTTTTTGGAGGTTTCAGTCCATACTCAGTTGGCTTCAAGGCAGGGTGGCATGGTGGGCTGCAGTTCATGGCGGCTACAAACCACAAGTGGAAACCGGCAAGAGAGGGAGACACACCTTCTTCCTGCCATTACATCACATCCTGGCTCCACCCCTAGGAGGGTGTAGCACTGACACCACCAATCCAAGCACTAGACAATGAACCAATCACAAATGCACAATGCAAATACATGAGGCCTGGGGGCCACCGACATAAACCATGACATATGCCCTACATATGCCAGGAAAACAAAATACATGCGATATTAATGTAAGTGAAATGTATTTATGGAAGATGTTCTTGTAGTGTGTGAAGATGGCTGTGTGTGTAATAATTGAAGTAAAGATTTTTTTTTACAGCACTATTGGTATTTTTATTGTAGATCATGCAGGAATTTATTTCTGTTGTTCTTTTTTAGACTTTGTGCAACTAAACCAGTCGATGTTGAAAGTGTTGATGCTTTTTTATAAACACTCATTAAAATACAATATTTTATTTTTGTGATTTTTTTCTCTTAAGCATTCATTGTCTAATATAATGACTCATAAAGTTAAAATTAACAATTCATCAAAATAAATATTCTAATGAATAAAAGTGGGTTTGACACATCTATATGGGATTTCATCACAAAAAAAAATGTGTAATGCTCTGCACATTAAATTGAAGTAGCCAAATATACAAAAAAAGGATTTTTTTGCCTGAATATAAATTAATTGTGCTAAAAATATGTCCTTTTTTTATCAAGCTTTAAAGCTATAAAATATTTTTTAAGGAAAGTATAAGGGCCCTCAGAAAGCAGTAGGCTATGAAATCCGTCTTAGCATTTACACTAAGGAAACTTCCACTGATATGAGCTATCTCTACTGATGTTCATTCATAACCTAAAGGATGTCTTTAACATTAGAGTATGAATGAACACAAACATTTTTTGATAAAGCATAAAACCAGAAAATGTTCTTTTATTATTGGATATTAGCTTGTAATTTAATTCCATTATTAAAAATATACTTCTACAAATATTTAGTTTAAAACAACCAAAAATGCAATTGCTGATAGTGGTCTACTCTTGCAATAAATATATTTTCCCACTGCATTAACCACACCAGAGAGACCAGAAGAAATTTTGAAATGGTGCACTTTAGGCTAATTGAATATTTATGAAATTAGCATTTAGCGTTATATTCAATAGTACACTTGAGACTTAAAAAAGGTCAAATAAACTTCAAAACATAGAATTTGTGAGATTATGGCCCATAAAGTCATCACATTACTTTAACTATATTTTAGATACTTGTAATTAAAGAATATTATTTAATGAAGAGAAATATATCTATGCTTTGATTCAGTCACCTTGATTTATACAAAAAAGATTAAGAACAAATTTATGTAAGGAAGATTTTTAAAAAGAAACAATATTACTTACAGAGATATTTCCATATGCACCAAAAGGAAATTGAGTGGTCACATATGCTTAATAAAGAGGTGTAATAATGTATTACCTCACCTACACTACTATGAATTCATGTGCTTTTTCCCACTATTCTGTAGAGACATGCAAGTATATTTCTAATGTATTTTGACTTTAAATCTTTAAAATTTGATGCAGATTTTATCATGTCTAACTTATAATGAAAATGAGTTTGCTCAGAATATTAATGCAACATACTTGAAGGGTCAAAACTTCTTTCATTTGGTCTATGAAATTTCTTTTTAATGTGACTTTATAGTTTCACCTTTTCTGCTGGTTAACTTTATGCGCCCAGTTGACTGGCTGCAGAGTGTTCACAAATTTCCTCGCATACTATTTTGTTTGTCTGTGAAGAATATTTTTTAATGAAATTTACTCAGTAGACTGAATAAAGCAGAATAATCCATGGAAGTGGGTTTTCCCAATCAATTGATGACTTATGCCATAAAGCTAACTAGAGAAATCTCCTAAGTAACTTCACAGGGAATATTAGAATTTTGTTGCTTTCAAACCCAAAACAAAACATGAACTCCTCTGAGGGTCTCACACCTGTAAACTTCTACTAGGAACTCAAATCATCAGCTTACCTGATTCTTCGGTCTTTAGATTCAGGCTACAACTCTACCATTGAGAGTCTTTTTTTTTTTTTTTTTTTGGTACTGGGGATCGAACTCACGACCTTGCACTTGCCAGGCAGGCGCTTAAGCCACTGAGCTAAATCCCCAGCCACCACTGACATTCTTAAGGCTCCTAATTGATGATAGCAGATCACAGAACTTCTAGACCACCATAAAGGTGGAAGCAATTTTCTAATGATAAATTATTTACTTGCCTTCTAGGTATATGTACTAGTTATGCGGTTTTGTTCATACTACCTATGCACCTTCATTCAAAGTTAGAATTCAGAGTTAGAATTTATTTCTTCACATCTTGACATTGTGTTTGAGCATAGAATTGCTTTGGTCAATAATGTAAGAGTAACTATTGCACCATAAATGTTTACATTCTCTTTCACTTGAGTTGTCATTGTCTCTGAGGGCCAGGAATCACCACATGGGAAACATCAGGTTACTCAATTACAGATGAGACAACATGGCACGAAGGTGACCCATAATGAAGACTGCATAGGTTGCTGTGCCTTAAATGAAGAAAATCTAGGAATATCCAATCTTAATTTCCTTCAGTCAAATAAATGTTCCACTTACCAGAAATTAATGAAATCACAGTGTATTCAGTCATTGATCATCCAGGCGATGCCAGTCAGTTGGTATAATTATAACCATTATTATTTAAACTAGATATGCCTTACATTGTATAACATTTTTTTATCTAAATCAACTCTAGAATTTAAATGAAGTATTAAAATAACACTTTCTCTGAAGTTCAACCTTAATTATTAACCTATAAATACTCCTACAGAATTAATGAAACTTTCCCTTAAAAACATAATATTCAAATTCAGAAATACTACCTAAATATATACCTGCATATTTTGTAATTATAAGGCCATTAAAAAGTTACAAAAAGTCCTACCTTGACCATATCTATGCTTTATAAATCATTATAGGTTCCATAGAAGAGACTTATTGATAAAATAATGAAAATTCACTTAGTTTTTATTCTTTTTCCACTGATCAGTCTGGGCCATTAACTACATTCCCTGAAATACTAAGCACTCCTTCGACAAGAAATATCATAACCAATCGTCTCCCAATGAAACTTATACCTTTTGTTTAGAGATTTTTCTTTTCCCATCTTCATATTTATTTGTCGCAGCTTCTCATTCGTGCACACTGATTACTCAGAGTTGTGCATTTAATTTTAGCAGACTGGTACATGTGCACAGCATCCTTTATCATTTTCACCCTCCATTAAACTCTTGCTGTTCCTTCCCATTACTTTCACAGTTTTTTGGAGACAGTGGGATTCAATGTGTATGATATAATTTGAACTTTTAATTAATGAATTTAAAAACTAAACTGCAACATTGTACTTTATGTTTCAGCATATTTAAGCATTTTAATTTACAAATTAACGTCAGCCAGTACTAAGATGATAATTTAAAGACTACAGTTTACAACAAATATGTTAGTATAAAGTCAAGATTGTATTCATGGGCTGTTGGTAGCAGAATTATACTTTAATTGAAACTCTTGTCTTTCAATAATGTCCTGGTAAGAATTTGTGTTGGTTCAGTGTGTATCCCACACTTGTGATCCTTCCTCACCAATATACCCATGGTGTTTTCCCTCTATGGCAATTTAGACTCCCTCTACCGATACCTCACAAAGAATTATAAAATTGGACCTAATTATGATCCAAGGTCTGAAACTATGTAGAACAGCTAACATACACAGGAAAAAACCAGATACTGAAAATAATTTTATAGTGATTGGAAATCCTAAATCCTTTTAGATAAGCAGCAGGAAAGGAGGGTATATAGTAGCTTGTTTCTTCATTTGAACTAGTAAAACTTAAAGGACATGATGGACAGTAAATAAAACTAGGAAATGTCAACATACTATGCAGAATACTATCAACAACCAGAACCTATTGAAATACATGAACTTTTGAAGAAAATGTGTATGTTATAACACATGTGGGACAAAAAATAGTGAATTACGAGGCCAGTCATTATACTTTTGTAAAAGGAGCCTGGTTTAAAATTTGTGCATGCACACAAATGTCAAAAAAGCCATTAGTATCCTCAGATTGGAAGATTACAGTCACACATAGTAAATATTAAAAGGAGGTTTTTCATATGAATTTTCTTTCATCATCTCTAAAGCATCTCTGAAGTTACATGGGTTAGGAAATATGAGCTTAAATCCATAGACATGGTGCAGAAATCCTAGAATAATGAATTACTAGCACTCACCAATGCATAGTTTCCTTTTTTATGTTGAACTTGATCCACCAAGGGAGCAATTACCTTCTCAGTTGTTAGAGTCATACAAGTTTCAGTTAATAGCCTTCAGTGTATGACTCTTTGTTACAGCACAAAAGACAAAGTGTGATGCATTTGTTCTGCCATAATACCCTAGCAGAAAATCTATGTTTCAGATAGCAGAGAATATAGGAGTGTTAGGAGCTATAATTTTACCCTGTTGTCAAAATAACAAATTAGCTTGCTATAGCTACATCATTGCTGGCAGAGCATTAAGAGTCCTAGGTCAGACACCAATCATTTTATTCCTCATAGTACATCAAATAGCAGAAACTCTTTCTTGAATATGTGTTTTTACCTACCCATCAGGACAGTAAGGAGCATCTATACTGATGCTGTACACAGTGAGTTTTTTCACACATGAAGACTAGTGGTTAGGAAACCATCAGTATTTTTCAAGAAGCTGCTAGAGAGCTGTCCAGTCTTTGATCCAGATGAAGAAAATATTTTATTGTCATGACTGAGAACAAAAATCTGCCCTGTCTCAAAGAAGGATACTATATCCATTTTGTTATTCAAAGACAAGTGTCCTTGAATCAGTCCAGGTATCCCTCTTTCTCACTTGTAATTTCAAGAATAATTACAGAATGTGTTGAGATTACTAAATCTAAAATAAGGGAGGTAATAAGCAGAACAGTCAAGATTCTGTTCTAGTCTTCCTCGATAGCAAGATCTTCTATCATGTTTTAGTTAACCATGTCTTTGCCCCCAACGTGTAAAATACAAGATTTGCTGCTTACTGTGACCACTAAGTGCCCAATAAAGAACGGAGAAAATCTTTCTACTGTTCACAATTTAATTGTATATACTATCAATGAAACCATATAATTCTGACGTTAGATATAAAAGATATTTATTTTATTCCTGTTCAGACATGCATGTTTAATGGAACAATTTCATTTCTGCTATTCACAAACTTATATTTGAATACAAATTACTAAAATCATTGATTATTCAGTGAATAACTGGACTACTATATCTGAAACATATCGCTTGAACTATATTTAATAACATATGTACAAGTGACATGACACAGAGAATGTCATTGAGATTTCTGCTAAGAAATCTCGGAGGGTTTCAGTTACTAGTAACCACTGTATGTGAACTGATGAAAATACTGCTAGTCTAACACCAAACTAAAGAAACATCTATAAAGCTTCAATTCAAATGCAAGCTTCTTATGAGCAAATTCATAAATATTTGTGTCAAGGACTGTAAAATCCAAAATAATCCCAATCCCATTGTTTTTTAATCTTATATTAATTATGTTTGCTATTTACACAACAACCAGAAACTAATAAGAAATCAGAAGACTACAACACATTCACAAAAGCTTTGTTTCTGGCAAGCCAACATCACTTGATTGTCAACGATCTCTTCTGACTTAAGAGTTGGGGTACTACAAAGTATTTATAGACCCTGCAGCTGCAACATTATCTCATAGTTTTATACTGAATACAATCTTTAAATCTCTGTGAGCATGTTAGGAATTCATAGAGGTAAGAAGAATTTGCTCCAGGGCAATGCTTTTTCCTATTAAATTTTAAAGTTAAATCTTAAAATAGCAAAAACTGTATCTACATAAGTAACTAGACAGACTAAAATGAGGAGATTCTTGTCTACTCCAGATTTATGTGTCTCAGGAAGCACCATCTTGGCAACACCTGAAAAAATATACAATGAAAACAATTGACACTTCATTTTAAATATTATATGACTCAATTCACTTGTGTTTTTATATATTTAGAAAACAGAGGGAAACCTCTTCTAGTAGATGGTGAAAACTTCACTTGTAAAGTACATTTCAGAAGGAAGATGGTACGGTTAAAAAAATGAAGAATAAGATAGATGTGAATATATAGAAATATAACTCATGGGTGGAAAATAAATAAGTAGTACAAATCCTAAAATGCCAAAGGAAGATTTTGTAAACAGGTACAAGCAGTTCCAAGCCCCAGAGCAACAAATACAGAGATAGAGCAAGAGACAATTATAGTTTCTCATGGTTTGTGGAAATCAAATGCACTATTTATGGATTATGTACTTATGCCATACTTAAAACTTACCTGCTGAAATCTTAATCACCATTGTGATGGTGTTAGAAGGTGAAATCTTTGAGAAATAATTAGGTCCTGATGGTGGAACTCTTATCTAAGATTAATGCCTTTGTAAAAAGACACAAGAGAACATATGTCTACTTTCTGTTGCCATTATGTAAAAATACAGCAAGTTAGCCATACATGAACTGGGAAAGACACATCTATCAGTGCTTTGCCCTAGGACTTCCTGGCCTCCTAAACTATGAGAAATAAATGGTTGTTACTCACACCATGCAATCCACGATAGTTTGCTGCAGCAATTTGATGAGGCTGTGTAATACAGTGGAGCAAAAAATAAAAGTAAAGGAAGGTATATATGGTTTTCTCATCAGATTTAGTAGCCAAACAGGTCTAGGTATACAGAGAGATTTGTTATATTTGCTTAGCTACTAGTATTTATAGTAGTACTCTAGTGGTAATAACAATCCATGAATATATGCCAAAGATTTCAAAATAGGAATGCAGTTGAAACAAAAAAATTAAAGAAACAAAAAGTGAAATTATTATTTATAGCAGGAATTAATGTGATAGCCCCCTATACTTGAAAGTAGACTTTTACAATTATACTTTGAATCTTTATATGTAGGATTATTTGGTGACATTATTAGCAGTCGAATATGATGAGCCAAATAATATATAATATTTTTCTTATTGTTCAACATACTGCCTCTCAGGTAGTATGATTATCCATTTACTTTTTTAAATATTTTTTTAAAGAGCATAAAACAAAACACAACAGAACAAAGCAAATCAGAATAGAACAATGCAAGCAACATAGGATTTTAAAACAAGACAACAGGAAATCAACAGTGGCTAATGTCTCTTGTTTTCTTCAAAATAACTGTCTATATCTTCACACACAACAATATATAAAACATAACAAAATAGTATAAAACCAATCAAAAGAATTAAAGCATTACAGGACTTCAACACCAGATTATAGGAAATGAACAATAGTTTATATAAGGTCTTGTTTTCTTCAAAACAGTTGTCCATACTATCACACATAATAAAACCAAACAAAACACAGCAGAATAAAACTGATTAAAGAAACAAATGAAAACATTATAGGACTTCAAAACAGGATAATGGGAAACCAACCATGAATACGATAATACATCTCATTATGTTAAAAATAGCTACCCATACCATCAGACACAGTAAAATCTAACAAAACAAGACAGAACAAAATGAAGTTTAATAAAATTGTGAAAACAATACAAGAGTTTAAGCCAAAATGGTAAGAAATTAACAGTGTCACTACCTTCTCCTCCCAGGTGTTTCCTCCCCTATCTCTTTTATAATATACATTGTGCCCTTTTGATCCCTCTAACTCCTTCTGTATTTTATGGTAGGGTTCACCCATAAAGTTCAAACTGTTTCATTCATAAACATGATCTCCAGTGGCATTCATTTACCTACAAGAGCCTCAAGATTATTCTGCTTTATAGTTGGGTAGCTTTCCATGGTACAAAAACACCGTATCTTTCTTATCCATTCAATGGTTGATGGGCAAATTACCCTTTTTTTTTCTGATCTCCTGTTGTATGGAACAATTGTATTCTCTCCTTTGATTTTCAGTCTATAAATTTCCTTTCAGATTAAATGTGTTTGTTTTTTTTTTTTTAGTAAAATGCAACAGAAAAGGATGGAATAAAGCCAATTGAGACAGTATAGTGAAATTGGTACAGAACTTCACAGCAGGTTACCAGGATAACAGTAATAGGTACTATAGTATATCTCATTATCTTCACAATACTTGTTCTTTCAATCAGGTATAGAAAAATCAAAGGAAATACAGAATATTATAGAACTTATCAAAACAGGATATTGAATACAGCAATACCATTAATCAGGACAAAGAAAAACGGTGATAAAAATATTTGCCTTCAAAAAGATGGTAGAATGAAATCCCCCTTATTTGCTATATTATATATAGTTAACCTCCCAAAAGATGCTCAGATCTCTGGCTCCCACTTGCTAACAAGAGGGGGCATCTGGCAAGCCGCAGCCACCCCAGGGTGAGAAGCAGCAGCGTCTCCTGAGATCCACACCATGTTGGAGCTTAGGGAGCTGGGAAACAGAGCATCCACTTACTTTTTATTGAATGACTGATCAGCTTTTGAAGTATGTAAGATACTGCTTTACATTACTTGTTCCTGAAATGTATAGCAGATATTAACCTCTGTCCCATAAGAAGTTGGTGTCACCCACAGTTGGCATAATTACTAGAGGCATTCATTCACGTAGTAGCTGCAAAAAGGTAGGCAAGGTGAAAGAAAATAGCAGTTAATGAATCAATAACCCAAAAGTACAAGAATAGCAGTTTTGTTATATGCTTGTGCTAATAGGGTAAAGGGAGCTAGTAATTAAGTGAATATGAGGAAAGCTTTACAGAAAAGGACACCTGAAAGAAAGAACACATCTTAGGTTGGAAGACATTGTGAGCTCTTGTGAGACAGCCAGAGAAGTATCACATCCTGGCCTCATTTTCCAACCTCACCATTGGCAAACACAACTGGAATCAGGAAAGCAAGAAACCATTTTAAGATTTCTTTGAAATTTTCCTTTGGTTTTGGGAAGAACTCTCCTAACATGCAACATTTCACTCATACTGGTTTGCTTTTTTTTTTGTACCGGGGATTGAACTCATGACCACACACTTGCAAGGCAGGTGCTTATGCCATTGAGCTAAATCCATGGCCCCTCATCTCATACCAGAAAGGATGTGAATTAAGTGAAATAACTGATGCTAAAGAAACAGTAAAAGACTAACAATGAAGAGTTGGTGGTTACAGGCACAATGTTTGTTCTTTTTGACTATCTCGTTACATGATTATTCAGGCTTTTTGCTTTCATACATATAATGAACTCATTAATGCCTTTATTGCTTCAATGTTTCCCGGATATCTGGATCTAATGAATTCCATTGTCATTAGAGTAGACTGATGAGATACACAAAGGTTTTATGTCAGTATGTCATACTAAACCGAACTTCACATCACATATTCTAAAAGTTAAACTCAACCGACACAATAAAATAAAAAAAATTTCCATTTTGTCCTTAGCAGATCCCTGGTCATTTATTCTTTTCATCTGTCACACAAAAAACCTGGGAAAAAGAAAACTTTAGGTGCTTAAGATGAAGTGTCAAGCTTTGGATATTGAAAAGGTCTGAATTTCTTTTCCTGTACTGGATAATTATGAATTCATATTTGTTACATACCTAGGAAATAATTCAATTAATATGTATTACTGCCATTGGTCACTTATCTGTCTCTTTCTAGTCATTCAATTTTATGATCACAAAAATTCATAGGGGTTCTAAATGCAATTTGAAATTAGAATATAAAGGATAAGATTGCTTGTAATTTTAAAGAGTCAGAACCATGATTTATTGTTACATTTCCTCTGGAGACCATTTCAGCCTTCAGAAATTCATTAATGTAAACTATTAAACCTTTCCACTTTCTTAGTAACTAAACACAGATCAGACACTGTAAAGGTTTCTACTAGAATAGAATTTAAAAGTTAGCTATTCGCTTCCATATTCACTAGCTAATTTGTGAATATAAAACTAAGAGCCACAAAGATTTAGGTCACGCAATTATCTGTATCAGTGGTAAAATGCTGGTTTCTTAAATATGGACCAGGTATTATTCCAGCATCTAAATGGTTGTCAAAAATTGATGAAGAATTTCCTGAAAACTGTTATTATAGGAAATTATCAATAAATAGAAATATAAACGTACAAACTCTAGGTCCTACTGCATTGACATAGCCAAATTTTCTAAAAATTTTTGTAAGCTAACTTTATGGAATGATCAATTTTTTTCTTTGATTTAATTGTATACAATTTCATGTAAAGTTTTGTTAGTGTTCGTTCACAAAAATATTTAAAATGTATGCACTGAAAAATAACTACCAGTGAAATCTAGCTCTTTGGTATCCATCCTTTTCTAAAGGTGAATGCCAGCTGGGGTTGTTTATTCCCTCCCAAGAGTATAATTTTATGTTTGGAACCATAAATAAAATTAAAAATTAACATTAGTCATTTTTAGTAGTAGCTACTTCACAAAGTCTCTTTATAATATTCATTGTTTAATCTATCTATTGCAGAGATTGAAGTGCACAATTTCTCATATACAGTAAAGAAAATGGTAACATATGAGCAAAGTCCAAGCATAGAGGGATGAGAGGAAAGTTTATTAACAGACAATAAGTTAATACATTGTACATGATGTGTAGGCTGAGTGTCAAAAAGTGTAGCAAAAGAATTGTCATAGTACAGATAATTAAGAAATACTGAGAAAGTAGATTTCTATTTGTATAGTAACTTACTGCAAGTAGTGAGTCTTTAAAATGAGAACACTCTGAACCCACTAATATCAAACTAATATGACATCAAGAATGATCTGATATTTAAAGTCATAAAATTACTCAAGATATTATTGGTTATACTATATGTAGGTATATATATAGTATATATTTCATGTAGAGTAAAACAATTAGCTTGATAGAATTCAGAGAAAAGATGAAATATGACATGTTTTTCATATTCTAATGGTCACCTAATTTTTATTTTTTTCACTTATTTTTGTTTCTTCTTATAAGCAAATAACCTATATCTTAGCTAACATCACTAGTATGGAGGTAAGATTTACACAAACATCACTTGGGTATTTATTATATATGTATTTTCCTTTCTCTGATTTCATACGCCTATCTAATAAATTTCCTTTCATATACATGTAATACAAATGTTTATACTATGTATAATATATATGTGTATATTATATTTGTGTAATATAGATAGGATATTTATCTATCTATCTATCTATCTATCTATCTATTTATCATCGATTTATGATGTTGGTAGACACTGCTTATATTCAGAATGACCTACAATGTTCACAAAAAAATCACTGGGGTTTGATAATTGCTTTAGATGACATCTAACACAATCTGTATCCCCAAGATTTCAAGCTCTTGATGTGATATAATATACATGGAACGTATGTTGAATTTTGCATAATTTTAGGACTATATTTTTAAAATCATCTTTTTCTGGTTTTAAAATCGCCATTTTCTAGCTGCTTACATATTTCTCTGGCCATAGATTTTTATTGTAGTACATCTTATGGTGTTTTTAGCTTTATTTTTAGGTTTCAAAAGTATTATCTGAGAAATTGTCTATCTAGAAAACAAACAGTATTCTAAGAAAAGAAAATCCACACCCTCCAGATTAATCTGTAATTATAGACAAAAGGGAAATTTACAGGGGTTGATATTATTTACCTGTAACAATATACTTTATTATTGCTTTGAGTAAAATCATTTATAGAATTTCATTTTCTTATGATTTTTCAGCTAACAGCTAACTCTTTTCTATCCACACTGCAACTTGTAGAATGTATCATTTAAGGAAGACACTATTCTCGATGATTCTGAAGCTGTGAATAACCTCTAAACCTCTGGTATTGCTCCAAAGATGTGGCCATTGAGCCTAAGCTTGAGCCATAACTCAAATGTTTCTGAACCTTGACGATTAGTTTCAGTGACAAATGGAACATATTGTACAAACCACCTCGCACAAGTAATGCTTTTGGATCGCTTGTTGTGCTCGCTTTCCGAATTGAAAGATCCATTTGTCTGCTAACCCTAAGGACAAAAATGCATTAGTCTTTTTACATCTAATCCAATCAGTGCCATTTTTCCTTTTGTGAGTGAATGGTTGTGTGGAACTTCTGTCTGTCATTTTACACACAGTTTACAAAACCTTCAGTGTGACTCAGAACTCTATTTTCTCCTGTGATCTTCAATACAGGACTTTGGCTGAAAAGAAAAACAAAGGTCCACGTTTCAGCATAAAATTTCTTAATCTTAGTAATAACCTGCTATATTTTTAAAATATGATCACGACATTAAATCAGGCACAGAAGTACTGAAATGATAACGATTATTAGAAATATTTTAATTGTAGTTATTAAGTGCAAAACAGTGTAACTACATTGAAGGGAAGCATGGTGAATGGGTTAACACCAATTATATAAAAAAAATTACTTAAGTTCAAACCAGTCAGCTCCATGATATCACTGTGATATCTCAGGCCAATTAATTAATCATTTATGGTAATCATTTCTGTTTCTGCAGTTCAAAGTGTTTATAAGTCTATATATATCGTGACAGGTCTGTAGACGCCAAGGCTATTACATCCTCTGATGCTTAACTAACCGTTTATATACATGGTTATGAATACTTCATGTTGACGTATTTTGTGTTGATTTTAAATTATTTGTGAAAATAACAAATGAATGAGAAGATGCCTAATGTTATTTGCATATGATTTATGGCTAGTAAATAATGATTGAGTGCTTGACTGTTTAAAGCATTACAAGTAGACAAAATTATCACTAAATTTGTAATGTTTGAGATAATTATGATAGCACTTTTTGCTAGATAGACAAATATTCAGAAATATTTATATAGAATCTGCTTTAATGGTGACATGGTCTGGAATATGCTAATCTAAAAACATAGACAATTGATCATGGAAGCAATTTTACCACCCTTAGTGCAAAATTAGAGTAGCTAATAGACTTTTTATTGGTCCCAACTTTGATGACCAGTTATAATCAGAAGTTATGATTTTGCATCCTAGCTTAGTATCTTCCTTAGCATCAGTCACTGTCTTCTAGACACATAGATAAATACTCTAAGTGGATAATGCTAACGAGGTTACACTAGAGTAAGAATAGATAATGGCTGCTACTAAAACGTCAAATTAACAAGTTATGTGGCAAAATATATATTGTATTTTGTTAAACCAAAAGGATATTACTCACTAAACTGAATTCATCAGAACAGAAAGCAGTAAAGAAAATTTTGCAGAAGTTAAATGAAGTTAAGAAAACCAAGGAATTATGAGGGACAAAAACACAAGAGAAAGTCCACATCAACTTTTAGATATGATAAAACTGAATGGGTTTGGAGCTACTGTAAATGAAACATGTCCACCCAACAATAATTCTAACCTGAGAGAACTCCAATTTGAGAACTACAAAGCTGAGACAGTAGTATTTCCTATTGAGAAAACTCAAAAATGAGGTAGAACAAGGAAACTTGGTAAAACCAAAAGTAGTTGTCAACTTCCTCTATTATAAATTAATGAAAAGAAAGGTGAAACTGAACATGGTGGTAAAAGGAACCAGAAGATTAATAATAGATTGGAATAAAAAAGAGACAGACTTTTGTAACATACTGCAAGTTATTAATTATTGCATATCCACAAAATATGACAGTTATTAAATTAGCCCAGATTGTTTTTATTTCTATACAGAGCTGTATTTTTTATGCAATCTATATTTTGGTGATTTACTGGTATTTATTCAATATTTATTGATATATTATTAAGAATTTTTTGGACAATTATACATAGATGACTTAAAAAGTATTCTCATTATTACAAGAAAGTGTTCCCTTGAAATGTGATTGTGAACTTGGAATCCATAGCAGTACTCATGCAGAATTAAAGTTGTAAATATCCATCAAGATTGATTTTACCTATTCATGTAAAGTTTTCAGATATTCTCCCCAAATTCATCAATTCTCCATTACACTACTGCAGATTAAAATGAGTTACAATTCAGTGAAGGGAAGAATATCTAATAAAAAGAAGCTGAAAAAAGGAAACTGAATGGAAACATTGAGAAGAACGGAAGAGCAACAACTGTAATACAGATACACTGCTTGTTTGTACAGGAAAGTGGTTTATTAATATTTCAACTTGGTATATACAAGTCCCAAAATTGAAGAAACTTAAGTGTCACCACAAAAAATTAGCATAAAAATGAGGCATAGCCTAAAATAAAATTATATTTAGCAATAGAAAACGAAGACTATCTCTAGCTAGATGAAGATGATGATGATGATGGTGGTGGTGACTGCAGTGTTAGGTATCAAGCCATGAGAATTCTGCTTGCCTGCTAGAAAAAGTCTTTATCAGTTATGTATAGATCCCTAGGTCTTCTGTTAGATTGTTCTTTTAAAAGAATCAGCTAATGTATGTTTCAATCTTTCACTGAAGTCTTATTTTTGTAGTGAAATTTATTTGCTATGAATTAGATATTTGATGCTATGATAAAACAATTTCAGTTCTAACTATAATAAAGCATTGAATTAAACTTTTTAAGAGCTTCAAATTTAAAATGGGATGTAAAATGTGACCACTGTTCTTTGACTCAAAATATTTCATTAGGTGGCAGTGATCAGTGAAGAGGCATAAAACAAAACTAGCCGTAATTTCATAATAGTTAAAACTGATTGATGGGTATTGCAATATATTACATTTTAAATTTTATATTTACTTTAAATACTTAACTTTTAAAGGAAAATATATAAATAAAATAAAAAATACATGGTGTGCTGAATTAATAACTTTTGACATTTAAATAATTATTTGCTATCTCAATATTAAGGAATAATATTATCAAAGAGATCAGATAGCATAGACTAAAATTTCTGCGAATACAAATTAATTTTTCCAGTTATGAGAGTTTTGTCAACTTGTAATTATAAATAAGCATCTTTATCACTTCTGTTTGAATTGCAAGTTCAATTCTTTGGTTTGTTTGAGACAGGGTCTCACTATGTAGTCCAAACTGTCATTAAGTCACTATTTTTCCAGGTTGGTTTCAAACTCTAATTCATGGAGATCGTCCTGTCTCATCTTCCTGAGTGCTAAAATTATAACTGCAATCCATGACACTCAGCCAGTCAGTCTTTCATTTTTATCCTGTTAGAAAGACATTTGGATAGTAGCTTATTTATATTACATAGATCTTTTATAAAATAACTTATTATTAAACATTCATTTAGAGGTTGGTATTTACAGGTTAATTTTTGAAAATATTGTCCACATTGTATAAATAGGCTAATGCAGAAAATGTAACATAATTTTGTAAGAAAATATCACATTTTGCCTCCTTCCTCCTATAACTTATTTTGTATTGCTGATGGCTGGGTGGTGTTATGGCTATTGGTTCATTCTTTCAACATTTAAATTCATTCAAAGTTCCCTATTCCAAAACTTTAATCACTATTCTCATCTCTCTACATATTATAGTCTTTGTTATGCATTACTCTTGTCCATTTTTCCAAAGGTTGAATAAATTCCTGACTTCAGTTTTTGAAAACTTCTTCCTTTCATTTGTGCCTAATGAAGGGAAGTGTATCTTAGAAGAGATTTCTCGTATAGTCTATCAAAAATAAGAACTGATCATTACTAAATTTAAAAAGGAATCTGACAGCACTACTTTTGTAATAAGAATGTTAAGTAGAGGGATGAGTTTCCTCTGACTTTATATAGTTGAATAAAATTTATCAATAATTCAGAACTAATTCAGCATTTAAGTCCAAACCTTAACAGGAGATCATAAAATATATTTTAGAAATTTAAATGCAAGTGATATCTCACTTTAGCATTTGATTATTTGAAATAATATTTGAATTTGAGCATTTCAGACATAAACTTTGCAAGCCATATTGCTGATGCTCATTAATTTTTCAGAGTTTATGCATACAAAAATACTTCAGAAATGTAGTATATATACTTTTCATTTTTTAATTTTCTGTACTGTATTTTAATAGCATCTTGATATTTTTATACTATAGTTACATGGAAGAATTTATAGATGTCAACTAGGATAATTGCTTTCTGATATTCTTCAAGTCTTCCAATTTTTGGTACATTCATTTTATTAATTTGATTACAAAGAGATGTTACATTTAGAAACATATAGTTTAACAGTTATTTTTACAGTTATCTTTAAACATAAAATATATTGAAACATAAGCTAATAATAAAATTATTTTATATTCAACCATATATTTAACACTTAGGATTTATTATTTTTTATTCTCATCTATATCCAGATTTAAATCAAGTATCATTTTTCTTTCATTTCAAACACATTTTTCTACTGATCATGAATTCTTGCAACTTTCTCATGTTTGAAATTATATTTCAACTGGTTTTTTCCAGGTCAAAGTTTTAAATAACAGTTATATTCCTTTGCAAAATTAAACTGCTTTCATTATGTTCATGCAGATATGTGATTTAAAAATTCACTGTTTAATTTATTTTCTATGGACAACAGTAAGCATGTGTTTTCTGGCTACTCTTAAAACTAACTGTTTTCCATTCACTTTTAATCATCCTTGGTTGATTTTCTTCATTTCCTTCTGCTTCATTTTGTAAGATTTCACAATTTGTAGGTTCAGTCTTTCTTCAACTCAAAACAGTTTTAAGACCTGATTTCTTCAGTACTTTTTGCCTGATTTTATCTTCATCTACTTTGTGAAACTTACAACGTATATCAAACCAACAACTTGAACTTATTCCTTAGCTCTCTGTGAATTTATATTTTTATTTCAATATTTTATTGTTGTCTTTGATTTTGATTTTGATTTATTTCCTGTTTTGATGGTTTAAGGATAAAGATGTTTTCCATAACTGTTTAAAATTTTTATTATCATGAATGTATTTTTACTTCAGCTGTTGTGGATTTATTTATAGAATTTAATTTGAGGCATTTTCATATCTTTGTCTCTACTTACACAATCTTTCTTCTATTTTCTCAGAGACATACGATCTCGATGTTTCTGTTGTTAACTCCGATATTAGTGTCATTCCGTTGACATTATTTATTGATGCTTTTTCAGTGTTACAGAAACATATTTTACTTCTTCTTTTGCTTGCAGCTATTACTTGAATAACACATATTTCCAGTTTGTTTCAGTTCCTGTATGTTCATATTTCTGTCAAATTCTTTAGGTTTATACTAGGGTAGGATAAAGAAATGAGATATATTATTTAGGTATTAATTTTCAAATTTAGTAAACAGAACCACAACAGCATTTATACTATGGTTAATTTTTATAATAATTATCTTTAAATATTCAATAAAATGGCAAGTACTTTCTGAATTTTTTTCATATAATCCACAATTCTTACAATATTTTTACACTAGCTTATAAAATCAGACATACACGCTGTTTGCAAATTCCAAGTATCAAATATTTTAGGTTGTTATTTTCTTAACTTGAAGCTTCTCTTCAAACACACCCAATAATCACGAATGTATGGAATATCTAAGGACGGTCTGCAGCCTGGCAGAATCTGTCTTGGAAATTCTAGCTGTTTCTCCTTGCTGAAACACAATACTTAACACTCTCAATTTAAAGGAGGACAGGATTAATCCCCTAACTATTTTAACCCATAAATCAGTTAACTCCAAGTTAGACATCACGGCAGAATAACAGCAAAGCAAAACTACTAAGTGCGTGGGGGACAGGAAGCAGAGCATGCAATTGGTGCAAGTAGGTGGGGCAAAGGACATGACCTGGGCCCCAAGGATACACTTCCGTGATTCATTCAGACACACTTAGAAGTGTGCTCCACCAATGCTAATGCCCAGCAACTTGAACATACACCCGAAGCACCACACTTGGTTTTTCCAGGATATAAGCCCACATATCTTAACTCAGGAGATCACTAGGCTTGATAAAAATTTTCTCTCAATGTTGCCAATGGGAATTTTTTTCTCATCCAGTAAGTGATCTGAGTTTACTGTTGGATATTCTGGAATATTCATTCATATTTAAGATGCTCTATTGACTCAAAATCAGTTAGAGAGAGGACTTAATTTCTAAGATAGATTTGACGGCTCATTCATTTCCCCAGTATTTATAGGATGAAAAATTTATGACTGAAATACCTTGTTACAATAAATTATGGAAAATAAATGATGGCCATAGGATGCAGAAAAGAAGAAAATCATATGATTCTAAAACAAAACTATATTTCTTAATGGAAATATTCCAAGTAATAATTAACATTTTTCATTTAGGCAAAGAATTGCCAGGGCAAATTTAATGTCAGTGTAATATATTAATAATACTAAAAGAGACTCAATAATTATTCAATCAAGCTAGTGTCATTTAAACTCTAAGGCCCCTGAAGCAAAAAGGTGATATGATTTTTGCCAAGAAAATATGTAATTTGCTGCAATAGTACTTAATTCTCTTTCCTTCTTCAAGGATCTGATCTCTTTAATTCTGTTAAATAAATTTTATTAAAATTTATTAGTTCAGACCTTGCTTAAACTCTTGAAATCATGAATTATCAGAAATAGTATTATATAGATGATTGCTCAATTTCTTCATGTGTAGGAGTTCATATTTTGGTTTCTCCAAAGTTTTAGCTGCCTCACAAACTTCTAAAAAGTATCTGAGACCAGAAATTTCTAAAACTTTAATATAAATTCTGAGCCTATTAATTTATACTAGGCTCATTTTCCAACTATATTTTCATTGTTTGTTTCTGATAAATATCAAAAGGACAAACACTGAAAAAAATGTGTGGTTCTCAGAATATAAATTAATATAATTAATCACGCAAAACAGTGCATAGTAGTAGCATTATGATATGAGAGTGGTCTCCAGTGGCACTGGGTGCAGCGTCACATTTTTGAAAACACTAAATAAAGACACAAAAGAGGACTGGTAGAATTGCTTCAAAGTAAAACAAGAATGAAGAAATAAGTATGTTCAAAACAACAGAGCATTTTGAGGGCATTAACAACAATAGATCTTTTATTGTAGAACTTTACATTTTATCATTCCTTACATGATTATATTATTATACTTTAAATAAGAACCATTGAAGAAATTAAAATAGACATGTATTATTCAATAGCTATTTTTATTAATGGGCACTTCCTTTAAATCTTTATATGATTATGATATACTTTGAATCAGAGCCATTGAAGAACCATTGAAGAAATTAAAATAGGAATGTATTATTTAATAGCTATTTTTATTTGTGGGTACTTCCTTTAAATGTTATTTCCATGCAATTTAGCTATAAATGTCACTTGGAAAAGATGACAACTGTTAATTTTAAATTTTTATGCCAAATTAGATATGAGGAAATTATAATTGAAATAACAAGAAAAGCAATAATTTATATTTTCTTAGTATAATACTTGTACAAGAAAATAATTGAATGAAGAAAAGATACTGAGCAATGGGCTCTCCTTGGCACTACCAGTTTTAGGCAGTTGTTTAGCTAATTGACATATTTACCAAAATTACTGGATCTAAATTTTGAAAACTGTATGCTACAATGGCACAATAAATTATACATTGTTTCATGCTAATGTTATATATTTGCTGAAATTAATGATAAACTGACATAAGGTTGAAGAATCTCAAATGACTATAATTATTCATGTTCCCTGATAATAGCAAAATTGACTAATTGTGTTTAGAAATTAAGTAATTAGAGGCCTACAATCATTTAGTAATGAAATAAATTGAAAGAAACAAATTTTTTCAAGAAAACTTAAAAATTAAAATAAATTGAGTTTAAAATAAATTAAGCTTTAACAATGCACCAGCAATATTTTATAACCTCACATTCTTTGTTAGAAAATATTCTAAAATAAATGATCAGTGATCCATATTACGAAATGAAAAAATAAACAGGAGTAATTGAAATTCAGTATATGTGAAAGAAAATAAAAAAGTTACAATTAGATATAAAGAAGACAAATCAATACATGAAAACAAACATAGAAAAATGCAAAGTGGAAGAATGGTGAAAACATTAATTTATGTATAAAGGCTAAATTATTTTTAGTTAGAAGTATTTTTGAAAACATAACAAGATTTAGGTGTTAGAAACATTAAAAAGGTACAAAACGTTTATAAACACTTTAATGCCAATATAAAAACAAAACAGGAAAAAATTTGTGGATACAAATTTTCTGTAATTGCAAAAAATTACAAAAGATTTACATAATCTCATCTTTTAAATAACTAAAACCTGTATTTCCAAAGCTTCCCTTTTATTACACTTTTGGAAAAAACAATTAAAATGCCAAGGTAAAAGAACTATTAAAGTTAAATTGATAAATGAATAATTTTAATAACTATATTTTCTTTTTTTATAACCATATGTTCTTATTCAAATTGAATTCCTTATTTAAAGCATCTTCTTAGAAAAAACTCCAGGTTTTGACAGCTTCATTTGTAAATGTTTCTGTATAATCAAGGAAAAATAAAAAGAAAAATAATCAGTCAAATAAAACAGTTCTCTATAAGCTTTTCCAGAAAATCAGTAGGCCACTTTCTCTTTATTTTATAATACAAAACCATCCATTGAAACAGACAAATGTATTACAAAAAGTAGACAAGAAAACATCAAAAATTAATATATCTAACAAAAATGCAAGTGTGTAGAACAAAATATCACCATAATAAATCCAAGAATTTATATAAAGAATAAACATTGAGTTCAATTATGCTTTATTCTAAAAATGTTGGTTTAGTTCAAATTTTAAAATTTGAGTTACTTTGAATTTGAACATGTGTTTTTCCATTTTAAACAGAGTCAAATGGAACCAAAAATAAATTGTGATGACCTAAAAAGATAAATAGGGCACTTGATAAAATTAAACATTATCTTAGTATTATAAATTCTCAGTGAAACAAGAACAAAAGAAAGTTGTCCAACCTGATCTAAGTATTCCCAGTGGAGTGTCCAGTGACATTTTCACAATTCCCATCACCTGGCTCCTACTGTGAATAGAGCTGAATATCAAAAGTACAGGCACTATGACAATTCTATGCACGTTTAGCTATGGTGAAATTTAATTTACAAACTAAGCATAGTGATTAACAATAGCATCTAATAATAAAATAAAATTATTATAACATTACAGTACATTTTCTAACTGCAGTATATTAAAAGTTACATAAATAAATCTTTTCTTAAATATATGAACTTTCATCTTTTCAACTAAATGCTACCCTTTTTGACTTCTCTTCCGCAATACAAATTGCCAGCCAACATCACTGGTCTTGCAGTTTGGAGAGATTACTAATGAACATAAGGAATAGTAGAACTCAAGTAATAATCAGTCTGACAACTAAGATGACTTCCAACTAAGTGATAAACATGTAGGTAGAATACACCAACTGTGTACATTACATGGAGAGATGATCTGCATCCCAGATGAGACAGACAAGAGTACTAAAGGGTTTTATCAAATGCTTCAGGATGGTGTGCAATTTAAAATGTATAATTTGTCTATTACTGGAATATTTTCTGGAGCATATTTCAACCAAGACTAATTACAGGTAACTGAAATGATAGAAAGAAAAAAAATCAGGATTAGAATGGACTATTGCACATTAAAAACAAGTGAGTTTTATTACATACTCTAGCTGAAATTAAACAAAATTGAAATGAAAATAGAAGGCAGAGATTGACAACCAGGAGATTTTACCCAGTTGATTTTATTACTGAATACTTCTAAGCATTTAAAAAAATGAGATTCACACAAAATTTTCCATGTATTCTAAATCGGTGGAAAAGTAAGTGAAGCACACTGTTATGTTGGATAAAATGTACCTAAATCAAAGTTTGAAAATATAATTATGAGAAAGGAAAAATATAATGACATTGTTAACAAATAGTTCAGAGGCCTACAAAGGAAAAAGACCCTCCGTGCATGAAATTTTATGTGTGTTTCCCATGCAGGTGGGAGTTTTCATTACTTTGCAAATGATTGAAGATTTTAATAGTTATCTAGGTTTCATTTGAACTATTAATGACATTTACCATCAAAAACAGCCATGCCACTCATATCAAATATTAAAACTGAAGGAAGATTTTTGAAATAATATAGGATGAGATAATATTTTTTGATCCTCAGAAGAGAGAAATTATATAATCAAGATAGAAAATGAGTAATTTATAAATCTGAAGCAACTTCAAGTTTGTGTAAAACAATTACAAGGTTGTGAGATAATACAAAAGCAAAACAAATGAAGAAGTTTGACATTTCAAAGATTAAAAGCAATAATGAGCCATGAAATGTGTAAAAGATGATAACACTTATCAGTGAGCAAGATGATAGAAATTAAGAGGAATGAAACTGTGATTGGGTGATTTATCTGTGGGCTAAGAAAAACTGAAGTCCAAACATGTGAATTTGGGGAACACATAAGTCACCAAGAACAAAGGCACTGCTCAAAATAAAATCTTTTAAAATTGAAAAAAAATTGAATAATTAAAGATAATCCAGCATGTAAATTACAACATAGTAATTATGCTCATAAATATAACCTTAAAATATCCTCAAATTTTGTGCCAGGAATACTGTACACAATCTTCCTGACAACCTTACCTATGATATCAAAATCCAGACACAACCCACTTCTTATTGACAAGTAAATAGGCAAGGATAGAGTATGTTTATATAATCAAATTCTACTAACTGTTTAAAAAAATAACTAGAAAATATAATGCTAAGTGATTAGTACAAAAATTTCAGAAACATTTCTGTTAGTAAAAATTAGATGATCAGAGATGCGGAAAGCGAAACATTATGAACTGGTTAATCATACATAAATTGTAAAACAAAACGTGGAAAAAGATAAATGAGAAATTAAAAGTTGATTATGCAAGATAATTTGATAGTGTATCAGGAAAAACTATAATATAGTTTTGGAAGTCTGTTTTTTAAATCAATTAGTTAAAAATGTACAAAAATTTAAACTTTTTCTAATAACTTTTTGATAACCTTCAAATATAAAATGTTCCATATATTAAATATTTTAGAAGGAAAATTCATGCATAGTTACTTGGTATACACTGACATAATCGAGGAAGAATTACTGACAGAATTTATCAAGATATAATTTAAGTATCATTTATAATACCCAATATCTAAAAATGCTGTTGGCCTGATAATACACTAGCAAGAGGATACAGAATTATGTATTTACTGTATCAAGAATTACTTTGCATGACAACAAGTATACCCTTAAATACAATCTTGGATTTTCTCATAGTCTAATGACAACTACTGAACTAAGCCTGGGGCAAATTATTCATGACATGATGGTCAAACTGCCCTTAAATACAATTATGCCTCTGTAAGGTACAAAATAAGCAAAACTCAAAAACTCACTTAAAATCTGATCACCATATTTTCTTCATTGTGCTGCTTATTTGGAATAATTCTACATCATAGATAAACAAATCTTAAAGTATCTATATTGGTTATTTTTTCTATAATTTTTCAGCATGAAACAGACTTTAAAATCCGAGCTAGTTACGATTGCAGAAAAATTTAGTGAAAAGAACACTCATGTTTGTTCTATCATATTTCTAAACTTTTGAAAGAAATTATACTGGGTAAAGTCCTTTATTGCTATGATAATTTATTATTGGATGTCATGCCAAATTCAGCAACGTGTTAAAACAGCTGCACTTTAATAGTTTTTTTAGGTTTAAATTTCAGTGTTTTGAGATTTAAACATACAATCTAATGAAAGCAAAAATGTGCTGGGTGTTTTTCAGACAGAGGACCAATCGCCAGAATATTTTAAAAACTCAAAAATATATACCCTTCAAATAGCAGTCCTCATCAAAACGTAGAGAACTAAGATGAATAAACACTTTACAGAAGTACAAATGATCAGTAAATACATGAAGAAATGCTCAATATCTTGGGCCATTAGATATTATCTTACCCCAAGAAGACTAGGCATTATCAAGAAGCTGAATAACAATAAATGTCGACAAGGAAGAAAAAGAAACTTTCTACATTGGTAGTGGGAGTGTAGACTAGTGTAACAACTATGGAAAAATGTGTGGAGATTCTGCAAAAAACTAATACTAGAAATTTGGGGGAACCTAACATTTCCTTTTCTAGAAATCTTGAAAGAATTAAAGACATTCCAGTGATACATGCACATCCATGTTTACAGCAGCACAATTCATAATAGATAAATCATGGAAATACATTACATGTCAATGAACAGATAGGTGGATAAAGAAAATGTAGTATTTAAAGACAATAGAGTATTACTTTGTCATTAAAAATGATAAACTTGAGTCAATTGTAGGAAAATGAATGTACCTTGAGACCAAAATAAAATCAAAGTAAGACACACAAATTTAAGCATTGCAAGACTTTTCTTACACAGGAACCCAATATAATTAAGAATCAAAATAAAAGGCAATAGAAAGTATGGAGTAGAGCTTTCTCAGCTGGGAAGAGGATCAAGAGATGGGGGATTGGGGAGAAGAGGAGATTAAAAAAAGGAATGAATATGTGTCAGGGCCATGATCCAACCCCACACAAGGAATGGAAACATTATATACTGCACACATTTACTAATAAAAAATCAGTAAGTGGAAAAATCCAAAAGAAGTACAAAATTTTTCTGAATTTTAACTAAACAATAATTTGTTTTTAACTTGTAATCATGGAATGCATCATGAAAATAACTAAATCAACAGTAAATTCTTCTATTTACTAAGTGCTATTTCTACTTCATGACAGTATTCCACAAAAGCAGAAAAATGTCTTCTTCACACATTTATCTGAGCTTATAAACAGGAACCAGACAGTTTCAATAATCATTGTGTCACTAAAATGAGAAAATTCAACATACTAATATTCATAATTGCAAGCTGCCCCAGACAGGAAAAAAAAATGCTTAAGTTAGATTTTGAGACAGCTTGTCTGATTTATTTCGCTTAATATTATGGCCTTTTTCATCTCCACCACTTATGTGTTATTTACTTGAGGTGTTTTAAATTGATCAAACTGAATCTAGCTGCTCAGAAATAGCAATTGAAATTGCAATAATTGTGACAGTTCTCTTTAAAGGTACTTTCTCAAGTAAAACGACATAGAAAGTAGAAGGGTACAATGCAAGTCACAGTTTTCAAACTCACACCGGCTAGGAAAACTGAACTATTCATGATTACTTTACCCAATTAGATTTGAGCATCAAGATTGCTGATAAAAAATGTAAACAAATGTCAAATCACAAAGAGAATTTTCACCCAATTATTTTGTATTATCTGGTCAATGTAAGGTATTTCAAAAGAAAAACCACCTACAAGTCCTGATCATGCTACAAAGCGCATAGAGCAGTTCAGGCTGCTTCCAAATTAGCTGTTATTTATAGTATATTGCAAATTTCTACCATATTATGTTGAAAATATAAAAAGGAGTATTGAGAACACATCACTTTAATGTGACACCTTAATATTGCCTTCTTAGAGCTGGAAGTGCTCACAAAAATTTGATGTGTTTATATTGGTACTTTTACTTCAGCTATTAACTTCAGTTGGTATTTATTCTGATAACAAAAAGAAAAGAATGCAATTTTTAAAATAGTGTTGCTTCTTTCTTTCTTTCTTTCTTTCTTTCTTTCTTTCTTTCTTTCTTCTTTCTTCTTTCTTTCTTTCTTTCTTTCTTGCCTTCTTTCTCTTTCTTTCTTCTTCTTGGAAAACATGCTTGAAAAAAACAATAGAACATGCCTCACTGGAAGTAGTAAGAAGTAACTCTGCTTTGGTAAAAAACCTCCAGTGTGGCTAATGCATAAATTTTAGGATAAATTTTAGGATGTTGATTCTGTAGCTAAGTTACACTGAACCACTACACAGCCATTTAACTGCATAACTGATTATTCATTTTCCTTTGTGTTTCCATCTTTGAAAAATATAGTTTTTTCTATAGCCTCATTTATTTTAGATTTCCCTTAACCATATCCTGGTGTCATATCCTTGATGTTAGTCAAAATATAAACTATTTCCTCTCCCTTAAAAGATCTAATTTTTTTGTGAAAAAAAAATGGTCCTTAAAATTGTGTATAAGATGCTAGAGAACAAGTTACATGAAAGTAGGTAAGTCCTGTTGAACCCTAGCATTAAAGACTATGCAGGAGTGAAAGAGATTTTAAAGGCCAAATAGATATTATAAAATGCATGTTTGAAAGTGCACTGAGAATTCAATTAAGTAAAGGAAAGAATGGAAGAGATCCCACCAATTTGCTGTCTCTCCTAAACTCCCAGACCTTCTACTTTAGCAGCACAAATCAGATGTAAAAGACTAAACACATTTTTTCCCTGTCCCTGTGTTTCTCCAGGTAAAGTCTTTTATACAAAAAGGAAATTCAAATTAAAGCTGTCTACTTCCATTTTTTAAAAAATAGTTCCTCAAATGAATATTTCAAAAATATTTTTCAGTGATCTATAAAACTATAGAAGATAGTGATGGTTATTGGATGAAGGATAAATAGCTTTATAATATTTTCATAAAAATGCAACATTACTGCCATCTACAGCTTCAAATATCTGTTCTTAGGTATGGTCATGTATATTTCATGTTGGATAATAAAAAATACATGTCTCTTTTGTGCCATCTTTTCAAATGAGTTTCTGTAGATGTGTATATTTTTAGCATTTGAAAGCAAATAACTTCTTATATGTTGCTATATACAATGTCGTACAACAAGTAAGAGTCTGATTATCATTCAATAAACATAATAAATTTGACAAACTGCATGTTGCGTTTTAAGATTTTCTTCTTTGTTTTAAGTGGTGCTCATGTGATGTAAGTCAAACAGGAGTGAAAGTACTAAGTGGAGTTGAGCAGAAAGTTGAAATTCTAACAAAAGATCAAACCTATTATAGCGGTTTACCTTTTAACTATAATAAAGTGAATTTATGATGATTATAATTAAAATTACATTGACATCCACAACATATCACTACATAGTTCAATTTTAATGAAGTTCTACTGAGAAAAAAGAAAGAGTTAAAAATTCTTCCTGTCATACTGATAGACAGGGAAGATCAGGATTGCTCTAGTTCATTTTAAAATTCAGTTCTTAACGCTAAAAATAATTTAGCCTCATGTTAAAATTGATAGAATTAAATTGACTGTGTTACAAACTAATTTTCCTTCAGGAATCCAGTGTCCACTCAGACCTTCTTTCAGAGAGCTAGGATGAAATGTCACCATCATTACCAGCTTCTGAGATAGCAAGACAATAGACCGCACTAAGTTATCATGCAATCAGGTTTTCCGTAATGAAATGATCCCTATCTTGTTCATGCTTACTTTACTGTTCTTCCATAGAATTAAAAGTGCATGGCAGAGTGTAAGAGTTGTGTGGTCAGGAATGCTTCCATCCAGATTCTGTAAGGAGGCCAGAAAGTGAGGCCCTGGACGCAAAGATTGTGAAGCTGTGAATGTGAATCTCAAGGTGCAGTGGACATTCTAAAAGGCTGGAGAAGCCAGAATTGTGGGTCATCTGAAGAAAGCTGCAAAGGGTGAATAAAGCCAATCAAAACGAGAAGCCACCGAGCTGAAACCACAGAAACACCCAAGGGGCAGAGCCACCCAATCCCTTTAGAGTTTACATTTTGCAAATGGCCCCAGATGCCGGACAGGAGACCAACAGACTTAATGTTTGCCCTCTTGGATTTTGGAATTGCTCTGGTCCCATTTCTTTCTAACCTGCTATTTGTACACTCTGGAATGAGAATGCTTATTTTGTGCCATTGTCTATTAGAAAGGTTTCACATTTTTTCATTTATGCAAGGAATTTAAATCTCAAGGCAGACTTGGGACTTGAATTTTTCAGACATGCTGAGAGACCTAAAGCTTTGGCACCTCTTAAAGACTGACTAAATGCCTTTTGCATAAAGGGATACATGTAAGTTTTCAGGGGCCATAGATGCAATGTTATCATTTCTATCTAGATGACCCCATAAAGACTCATTTAATCATAAACGGGATGACTGGATCTAGGATGTGTAAAGCAGGGATTAGAGATGTAACACTGAGATTAAGGGTGCACCATCCTTTTTGTGGGTGACACCTATCGAGAGGCCTACAATTGGGATATAACAAAAAAGACAGCAAGAAGGCTGTTGCTGCTACTTCTGCATCAGGACATCTCTGCTGCAGCCTCCTGCCTGCTCTGTGATGCCTCTCTGGCTTGACAGCCTTCCTTGGAGTCAGGCAACCATGAACTAAAACCTCTACAAACTGTGGGGAAAATAAACCTTACTTCCCTTAATTTAGGTGTCAGGTATTTTAACAATGAGAAAAGTAACCAAGTCAGACTCTATTAACATTTGATCTAGAGACTATGTATATCATACCTTTGTCCAAACTTTATCTATACTTTTGTCACATCTTGAGATTTTTCGGGAGGCTGAGATTAGGAGAGTGGATTAACTAATTTGGAAGAGAAAATTCCAAGACAGCCACAAAGTCAGAATTTGAAATGTGTACTGCTGGCTACTTTTGACATATTTATGAATAAAATTGAGTACAAAAAGCAAGGCAGAAAATTTTAAAAATCTTAAATTTTGACTCTGAAGGAACCTTGTATATAATTGGAGCCAAAGGTATGACTGCTAAAGAAAATAGCACAAAAAAGAAAAAAGAGAGAAAAAAAAAGAAAGAGAAAGAGAAAAAGAAAGAAAAAAAGAAAAAAGAAAAGAAAGAAAAGGAAAAGGAAAAAGGAAAGGGAAAGGGAAGGGAGGGGAAGGGAAGGAAGTAAAATAATGATTTTGATTGCAACAAGAAGAAAGATGTTTTAAGAGCAACTCAAGAATCAGCAAGACTTTACCCATAGCAGATTCAAGAGTACAAAAGTGTAAACTTCCCATCTGAAAAGAGTGACTCTCATGTCTACTGCAGGAGGGTCTTTTAAAGAATTGGTGAGATCCATTGCACTGTGCTCAACCACCCATGCATTCAAAGTCCACAGTCCAAAGATACCCAGATTCTGCTTACGCTGGCATCCAAATTTAGCATTTTCCAAGTGTTATTGGTCCTACTGGCATTCAGAATGCAAGAGTTGTTGGAGTCTGGAAGGCTTTTATCCAGGCTTTTCACTCTGAGCAGCCAGGGAGGATGAACTTGAGAGTCCTGTGAAACTGTGGGAGTAAAGACAAGAATACTGTTGAGACCCTAAGAAGTGGAGATGTCAGGAGCATTGAATATGTGTCGTGGAAAGCTACGGGCCATGAGTAGAGCTAACCAAGGACAGTGGCCACATGGTTTGCAAACAACAAGGTCACAGTTGCAGGACTTCACAAGTCCTCTGGACCTCACGTCTCACCACCACATTGTACCTTGAATGCCAGACATGTAGCTGCTGGACTTGACCCTGCCGGTGTTCGGCCTTGCTAGGATATTACTTGTTTTTAATTCTCTATTTCTCCTTTTGGTACATGAATGTTTAATCTGGCACTTCACATTCTGGGGTTAGATTATTATTTTTTTTTTTTTTTAGCAGAGGCAAGAGTCAAAATAGGGAAAGAAGTTTTATAGGAAGGATATTTAAAAAGAAACTAGCTATATTATGAACATATCTCCCCAATTTGACTGTAAACTGCATGTACTACAAACATATATGAATAAAAATATATTAAAATCTAAAGTAAAATTCAGGTTAAGAAAAGCATTTTATCTTGGGTCAGAGATATAGCTCAGTGGCACTCTGCCTGCCTGGAAAGTATAAGGCCCTGAGTTCGATTCCTGGTACCAAAAAAAAAAAAAACAGTTTGTCTTTTAGAAGACATTTGGACTTGGTCTTTTGAAAAATGGAACTATGGAGATATTGGCAGAAGAAATTGCTGCATTTCTGGTTCTGAGCAGGGTATTTGCATTTTGTTAGGTAGAGTTAGCTTGGTACTGTGTGTAGAGTAAGCACGGCTGAAGGGCTGTTTTGGGTATGGAGTGGACAGGAGTTGTACCGCAGTCTTCTATCAGGTTATGTCAAATCTCTGGACTGAGATAAGCTCCGCAGATCTGAAAGCTTGTTTCTTGATAATCGAATTAAAAATTTATTCTTCAATGTACATTTATGGTGGAAAGGTAGAATGACAAAACAGAACATTAAAATATATTTTTGTCAGCTTTGGGTTTCACCAAAATACTAAAGAGAAACTTTAAGAATTTTACAAAAGTTTAGAAATATCAAGATGTCTCATATCACAGTACAATAACTCTATGAATGCTGGAAGTGTGAACTACCTATGTAACTTTTAAAATAGTATATTAACTACAGATACCTCTAAAGTTGTGTTTGCGAGAGAAAGTGTCTATGTTCTTGTACAATGGTGTTTTTTACATTTTTCTTCTTTCGGATTTTACCTCTCAGAGAAATAATGTAGATAATATAGCTCAAAATATGGTATTTATTCTATTTTCAGCTTTACTGAATCATTCATGTAAACATAATGATTGCAATCTTCACGGGGATTTGGCAGATATGCATAACATATCTTAATTATTTTTCATTCTGTTCTCCTCCCATAATTCTCTTTTCAAAGAGAAAGATCTCCTTTCTTTTTGGAAAAGATCTACCTCCCACCTGACAATCTATCTTTTATTTTGCTCCTTGTAATTTAAGTTTCTCATACAATGAAAACAATGTGATATTTAAGCTTCTGTGTTTGCATGATTTATTTCACTTAACATTGTGGTCTTGGAGTGCATCCATTTTCCTACAAATGACTCAAAATCAAATGACTCAAGTTTAACCTTCCAGATGGCAAGGCAGTACACCAATTGTATAATTACAACAGTTCCTATAACCATTCATCTGTTCATGGAAATATAGTCTGCTTCTACGATTTAGCTGTTGTGAATTGTGTTGCTGTTAATACGGATGTCTGTGTAACTCTGTGATATGATTGATGGCTTTAGCTCTTTGGGGTTGGTAGACAGAGGGGCACAGTTAGGGTGAATGGAATTTCTAGTTTTAATTTTTTGAAGACCATCCATACTGATTCTCATAATGTTGCACTGGTTTCCATTCCCACAAACAATATAGAAGAGCCTCTTTTTTCCCAAAGCCTCACCAGCATTTGTTATTATTTGATTTCTTGAAAATACCCATTCTTTTTGGAGTAAGATAGAATCTTAGTGTCTTTCTTATTTGCATTTGTCTAACAGCCAGTGATATTGAATACTCTTTCATGTATTTGTTGGCCTTTTGTACTTCTCAGAATTGGCTAATCATCTCAGTATCATATTTTTGATTGCATGACTTTTTTGTCTATTTTTTGGAAATCTGTATATTTCCCAGATATTAGTCCTGTGTTAGACAAATAGTTGGCAAACTTTTTCCTCCAATTCTGTAAGTTGTATCTTCATTCAATTGAATGTTTTCTTTGATGTGCAGAAGCTTTGCAATTTGATATGATCCTATTCATTAATTCTTGTTGTTATTTCTTAATGTTATTTCTTGTTCAGTTGGGGCTCTATAAGTCAACTCCTTATTTGTATCTATGAAATTCAAGAGTTTTAACTATTCTGTCTTTCAGCAGTTTAAATGTTTCTGTTTTAGCATTTAGATCTCTGGTCTATTTTGATTTTACTGCACTATATAGTGAGACATATGCAATGAAAACTACAGTAGTTTAAAAAGGAGATTAAAGAGAACATCAACAAAAAGAACCGTATCCCATGTTCCTGAATAGGCAGAAAGTATATTGTCAGAATGACTACATTTCCAAAATTGATGTACAGATTCTGTGCAATTTCAATCAGCAATAGTATTTCTGATAGAACTACAGAAAACAATACTAAAATGCATATAAAACCAGAAGAGACTCAGAAAAGCAAAAGCAACTCTGGACAACAAAAGCAAAGCAGAAGACAACATAATCTGAGGTTTCAAGTAATATGTTATTTGATTTATATTACAGAAAACAGATGTCATAATGTAGTTCAAATCACTTTGATTTGAAAAATTTTTCAAAAGAATGAGAAAACATTTTTCTTGTTATTTTTAAAATTTGGACAGTTAGAGTTACTATGAGATGTATTACTATGATATCTAGTTAAATGTAAAAAATTAAAATTCTGTTATAGAGACATATGACAGTTCACAATGATATTGATATGTTTATCAATCACTTAAATAATATGAAGGGCAGAGAAACTCACTGAGAGTACATATATATGTACATTAAATCAGAAGATTTTTCTTATAGAATCATTTTTCCTTTTCTCCACAAAGGAAAAATCCATTAAGAATAAGAGTTCTAAAAGAGTACATTCACGCTTAATTCCCTTCTCAAATATAAATAAAAATTTGAAACTCCAAAATAGTTTAATTAATTATCTGACATTACTAGTTACTTTTAAACTAGTATTTAATACATTGTTCCAGCTCCTGACAATGAATTGCTTTCTAAATTTTAATATTCACATATAATTCACTATCTAGGCACTTGGATTATCTAGATACTTTGAATTAAGAATAAATCAATATTAAAAATAATTGAGTGTCTTGAATTCACTAAAATAACATATTATTATTGAGTTTTACAGTTTATTGTTTGACAATCTTTCCAAAAGCATGGATCACTTATATACTTATATGTAAGTAATAAAATTCTGTGTACCTGAAATTATTTTTTACTCAATGATCCTATTCATCAAAATTAATATGACAAACCATAGAACTATCTTTACCTGATTACATATTGGTAATTTGTATTTCTCTTCTGTATAAACTTCTGGCAAATACTAACATTTAGGTGACTTTAGCTTCTTTTAACTCAGTAAAATCTAAATAAATTAGCAATTGTTCTTGCCTGTCATAGCTTTTTATAGCACTTTTTAGTGTTGAAGCAGAATCCATTTTTTTTCTGAATGACTCTAAGTCAAACAAAATCGACATAAGTTAACAAGAGAAGAAATAATATCTATAATTTTTAAAATATGGATTAGTCTTATAGGTAAATAAGGTATCATTATTAGATGCAGAAGCATTATATCTAGATAATATATTTTAGTGTTATATAATCAATAACATTTCAGCAGTGACAGTAAATCTCTCTTTATTGCCAAGATAGTTAAAACAATCACCTGAAGACATAAAAGAGAATGATATTCACTGTAATGATACGTGTACTTACACAGTTATAGTTGTTCAAGAATATAGGTAATTATGACATTATAAACAACATCTTGTTTTACAGAAAATTGAAATGACACAATATTTTTTACTGACATAATTCTGCACAATACAACACAACACTTATTGGATTGATAAAGTACACAAATGAATTATACATAATTTTGTGAATTTGTTTTTGCATTTTGTATTGCTTTGAACCTATCTAAAACAGGACATTATAGATTATGACATTCAAGTAATTTAGAAATATATATTATTTTAATCCAAAAACTTATGAATCATGACAGGTGTTGTTTCCATGACTTACATGGGAAACTGCAGTATTCTGAAAAAGGAGACTAAGGAGAATATCAGAAAATAGAAATATATCCCTTGTTCTCAGATGGACAGAACCAAAAGAATGCAAATGACTACACTTCTCAATTGATTCACAGATTTTTTTTGTATCAGGAATTAAACACATGACCTCATGCTTGTCAGACAGGCAATTGTGACACTGAGCTAAATCCCCAGCCACTGTTTCACAGATTTAATGCCATCTTGATCAAATAAAACTAAAAAAAAAAACCCTCAAAATTCATTTGGAACCAGAAGAGACCTAGAATAACAAAACCAATTCTGGGCAAAAAAGCCAAGGCAGAGAGCATCACAATCCCTGACCTGAAATTACACTACAGAGCTACCATAATATAAACAGAATAGTACTGGGAAGGGAGAAGAACTGAGGATCAGTGGAGGAAATAGAAGATGAAGAAACAACTTCAAAGACACTCAGCCATCCTATTTTTTTTTTCCAAAGGGTCCAGACACATTCACTGGAAGAGAGATAGCCTCTTTAATAATTGGTGCTGGTAAATTGACTTTCCACATGCCAAACATTAAGCCTAAAACCATATCTCTCACTATGCACTAAACCAAAATCAAAATGGATCAAAAATATAAATGTTAGATCTGTTGAAAAATAGGATAGGTCAAGAAAAAAGAACCCTTCTCCATTTCTTTTGGTAATGTAGACTGATGCAATCACTGTGGAAATCAATGTGGAGATGCCTCAAACAACTGAAACTATATTTTATTTTTACCTCTTTTTGATATCTTTGTGAGAGAGTTAAAAGCATCATACTACAGTGATTTATGCACACTCACATTATAGCATCAAAATTTGTAATAGGTAAATCAGGGAAATTGCCAAGATGCCTATCAGGATGAATGGATAAAGAAAATATGGTTTTTGCATACAATGGAATATTACTGTGTCACAAAAAGATAAACTTGAGACATTTTCAGGTAAAAAGATGTACCCTGAGACCATAATTTTAAGTGAAATAAATTGGACACAGCTGTATAATATCATATTGTTTATTTTGTGTAAGGAGATGAAAGCACAAATAAGGTAAAATATGGATGACAGATATTGAAAAGTACAAAGAAAATGTTCAAATGGCAAAGGGAACAAGGGAGGATGGAGAGAGAAGGAAGGAAAGTGGAAAAAAGAGAATGGAAAGAAAAAATGAAGACAAAGCTTTTGAAAATCAGATAAGAATGGTTGAAGGGAAGGGAGAGGAGGGAACAAAAAAAATCAATAAATACCTATCATGTACAGGCACAAATTTCATATGATGAATGTGATAACTACATATATCAAGAGTACTGATAAAATTAATATTAAAAAACTTACCAATTATGATAAATTTCAATATTTTTCACATCCAGAAATAAGAGAAACTAGGCTAAGTAACATTGAACCAGGTTCTGGTGGAGTTAATTTTCATACTGAACACAGAAAATCAGAGTCCAGAGAAAGAATTTCTTTCAACTTAAAAAAATCCAAATGATCTATAGTAAGCCAATAGAATCCATGATCTATCCCATATCTATGTGTTTTACCATGGCTGTATTGTTTTTACCTATTTCTTCCATCATTTCCTTGTGTCTGATGGTTTTTCTTCAGTTTCTTTCCCATTATAAGGCTCCTCATTGACACTGCCAGCATCAGTAGGTTATTCAGGTCTGTTACTTCACCTGTTTACACTCACTTCCCCAGGTTTCTCTGACAAGCACCTCATCAGTTAATGTAATAATCACCATGAAGCAAATATGAATGCAGACTACAGAGCCCAATGAGGTACAGAAAATAATTGTTTGCCTTACTTTGATACTTTCTTATCTTAGTTTCTTGTTGCTGTTGAAGGGTCTCAGTGAACACAGATAAAAATACAAGAAAACAAGTTGAGCAAACTCCAGGCAGTGAGCAGGGCCCAGTATCCACCCCTGGGCCCTGACTGCACTCTCCAGTGGAATCCCAGAGCAAGGGGAAATCTTTGAACTCCGCATCCAGGCAGTAAGACCACACCCTGAATCTGAGGCCACCCCAGGATGCCTGAGAGGGACCAGCAGGCCTAACCGGACTATGCCCAACAAGCTCCAAGCATAAGCAGGGCCTGGAATCAACCCCTGGCCCCTGACCGCACATGCCCCTGCAGAATCCCAGCTCACGGGGCAAACTAGGAACTCTGCTCCCAGAGGACCCTTGGACTACAGCGGATTATCTGTGCTAACTTGAAGGGAGATTAAGTGACTGCCTCACCAAAACAGAAGATTTCAGCTGGCTCCAGTCACTGTGGTAAGTATGCACCTAAAATAGAGGTGGACAGTGGGTAAATATGGCCCCAGTAGTAAAGTAGTAAAGCTCCCTACAATTAACTGTAAGACCTTGGTAAGTCTGGCAAGAGTGAGGGTGACCCCTTCCTACACACAGAAATCATCAGGCAGAGTGAGGAGTGTGCCGAGAAAGAATCCCACAACTTGAAGAAAATCAAAAGGACTATGAGACACAAGCACAAAGTAGGGACACAGTAGGGCTTCAGCTGACACAAACACTATAGGCAGGGAGATTTGATGACCTGGAATAACCTGAAGATACAGTACCAACAGGAACTAAAAGTTGAACGATATCAATACTACTAGGCTTGTCAGCCCAGAAAGAATATAGGATTCACCCAACAGATCCTGCAGCAGGGAGTCAGGTGACTGGACCACTTATTCATTGTGGGACCCAGCAATTCGACAAACATCGAACTTACAGTAGGACATAAAGATACACACTACCAACAGTTGACACTAGGGAGTCTGAAGGACTAAACACTAACTTCAAATGGGAAAATGGCAAAACAAAAAAGAAAAATGCAATCTCAAACATCGAATCTACCAGGAGCAAATACAGGAGACACTGAAATAGAGGATTCCAAAAGTAACACACTGCTAATCTCTGAAAAGATACCAAATCAAATTTTAAAAAAAACCAACTCTGTGAGGCCATAGAGGAAATCAAATTACAAGTACTCTCCCATGTAGAGATAGAAGTAACAACCTTACTAAAGGACTTGCTATGTGCAGCTAAAGAAGAAATAGAGAAAAAAGTACAGGAGCATGGGAAACTGATTGAAACCTTGAATGAACAGTATAGAAAACAAGCAGAATTCATGAACCAAACTAAAAGAGACATCCAAGAAACAAAAAATTGTATACAAAGCATGCAAAACTGTTTAAAGAAAGCTGAGGATAGGATTTCAGACCATGAGAACAGGATCTCAATTAGAGATCATCAAAGGATAGAACTTTTAAAAATAACAAAGCAGCATGAAATGACAATCCAGAAGCTTCAAGATGATGCCAAGAGCAACAACATAAGATTAATAGGCATTAGTGAAGATACTGGAGTCAGTACTAAAGACATAACTAAAATATTCAAAGAAATAATAGGAGAAAATTTCACAACATGGGGAAAAAATCTGATGTGCAAATAACTGACATATGTAGAACACCAAACAGTCACAATCAACATGAATCTACACCCAGACACATAATAATCAAGATCTCAGACATACAATATAAAAACAGAATACTAAAAGCTGTTAGAGAAAAGGCACAAGTCACCTATCCAAGAAAGCTCATTAGAATCACAGCAGACTTTTTAGCACAAACCCTCAAGACAAGACATGCATAGAGAAAGATATTTCAAGCCCTGAAAGAAAACAACTTTCAACCCACACTGATGTACCCAGCAAAATTTCATTCAAATTTAATGGAGAAACAAGATACTTCCATGACAAAGAACAATTGAATAAATTCACATGCACCAAACCAACCCGAGAAAGAGTGTTGAAAGACATACTAGACAGAGATAAAAATGACCACAATCCACAGAACAACAGAAAGAAATCACCATGTAGGACAAGCAACTAATTAAGGGGGGAAAGCAGAAAGTAAACAATTGGAACATAACATGGCAAAGTCGAACCAGTACATACCAGTGATATCCATAAATGTAAATGGCCTTAAATCAACTATCAAAAGAAATAGGTTGACAGAATCGATCAAGAAACTTGATCTCACAATATGCTGTATACAAGAAACACATCTGACCCAAAGGAAACTAATAGATTAAAAGTCAAAGGATGGAAAACAGTATTCCATGCAATGGGAACCTAGAAAAAAGCAGGGGTAAATATTCTATTTGCAGACAATGTAAACTTCAAACCTAAAATGATTAAAAGAGAAAAAGAAGGTCACTACATACTCGTAACTGGAAAAATTCAAGAGGAGGAACAATTATAAATATACATGTACATGTACCAAACACAGGAGCACCCAACTATATAAGACAGATACTAATGGGCATGAAACACCAAATACATAAGAACACAATTATAACAGGGGAACTTAACAATGCATTGTCACAAAAAGATAGATCAACTAGACAAAAAGTCAGTAAAGAAATGATAGAAATGAATCATACCTGTGAGGAATTGACTTAGTCGATGTTTACAGAGTGTCCCACCCAACCACAACAGAATACACATTCTTCTCAGCTGCACATGGGACATTCTCCAAAATAGACCATATATTATCCCATAAAATATTCTTAAGTAAATACAAGGGTATTGAAATTATCCCGTGCATAATATCTGACCATAGCACACTGAAATTGGAAATTAATCACTAAAAAAATTGCAAAACCTGCATGCATACATGGAAATTAAATAACAACATTTTAAACAACCAGTGAGCTACAGATAAAATTTAAAAAGAAATCAATCAATACCTACAATTCAATTAAAATGTGGAAACAACACACTGTATCTGTGGGATGCAATGAAAGTGGTCTTAAGAGTAAAACATATAGCAATAAATTGTCCTATCAAGAAAACAGAATGAGCACAAATAAACAACCTGATGCTTCATCTCCAGCTTCTAGAAAAAGAAGAGCAAGTTAAACCCAAAGCCCAGTAAAGATTAGAGCAGAAATCAATGCAATTGAAACAAAAACATACAAAGAATTAATTAAGCAAACACCTGTTTTTTTGAGAGAATAAACAAAATGACAAACCTCTACTTAACCTTATAAATAAAAAGAAAGAAAAAATCCAAATTCATGCAACAAGGATTGAAAAGGGGAAATTCAAAAGATCATGAATACCTACTTTGAAAATATCTACTCACATAGGGTGGAAAACAGAGAGGAAACAGACAGATTTCTAGAAATGTATAAACTACCAAAGCTCAACCAAAAAGATACAGCAATTTTCAATACCCGAATATCAGATATTGAAATTGAAAACATAATAAAAATCTTACCAACAAAGAAAAGCTCATGTCCTTCTGGATTCACGGCTGAATTCTACAAGAAATTTAGAGACTATTTTATGCCAATACTCCTTAAACTCTTCAATGAAATTGAAAAGAAACCAATCCTCCCTACATAATTCCTGAAGGCTATACTACTATCACAACAAAACCAGAGAATGACACAAACAAAAAGGAGAACTATAGGCCAATCTCACTAATGAACATTGATGCAAAGATTCTCAATAAAATACTGGCAAATAGAATGCAGCAAATCATCAAGAAGATTATACACCATGACCAAGTGGGGTTCATTCCAGGAATGCAGGAATGGTTTAACATACACAAATCAATAAATGTGATACACCACATAAACAAATCCAGAAACAAAAAAAACAAAACAAAAAAAAACATGGTCTTCTCAATAGATGCACAAAAGCTTTCCATAAAGTCCAACACATGTTCATGATAAAAATCCTTCAGAAACTCGAAATACATGATGTATACCTCAACCTTATAAAGGCCATCTATGACAAACCAACAGCCAATATTATACAAAGTGGACAAAAACTGAAAGCTTTCCCTTCAAAATCAGGAACAAGACTAGGATGTTCACTATCACCACTCCTATTCAATATAGTTCTGGAAATACAAGCCAGAGTAATCAGACAAGAGAGAGAAATAAAAGGAATAATGATAGGAAAGGAAGAAGTTACATTATCACTGTTTGCAGATGACATGATACTCTATTTAGAACACCCAAAAAACTCCATTAAAAGAGTACTAGAGGTAATAAATTCAGTAGAATAACTGGATACAAAGTCAACACTCAAAAATCAATAGCATTCGTGTACACAAACAAGAAACTCGCTGAGAGAAATAATGCAAATATCACCCTTCACAATAATATCTTAAAAATGAAATATTTAGGAATCAAGTTAGGAATGTAAAAGACCTATATGCTGAAAATTATGCTGCACTAAAAAGGGAGATCGAAGAGGATATTAGAAAATGGAAGGATATTCCTTGCTCTTGGCTAGGAAGAACCAACATCGTGAAAAGTGAAAATGGCCATACTTTCAAAACTGTTATACAGATTTAATGCAATCCCAATCAAAATACCATTGATGTACCTCATAGATCTAGAAAAATATTCCTAAAATTCATTTGGAAACAGAAGAAACATAGAATAGCAAAGGCAGTTCTGGGCAATAAAGACAAGGCAGGAGGCATCTCAATTCCTGACTTGAAACATTTCTACAAAGCCTCAGTGATCAAATCAGCATGTTACTGGCAAAGAAATAGACCTGAGGATCAATGGAACAGATTAGGAGATGCAAGTATAAGTACAAAGACACTCAGCCACCTGATACTTGACAAAGGGGCTAAACATGTTCACTGGAAGAAGGATGGCCTCTTTAATAAATGGTGTTGCAAAAATTGACTCTCCACATGCAGAAGAGTGAAACTAGATCCATGCCTATCACCATGCACAACACTAAAGTCTAAGTGGATCAAACACCTAAACATTAAAACAGAAACACTAAATCTACTGGAAGATAAGGTACGTGGAAGTTTTGGAGACATAGAAGTAGGCAGAGAATTAATGAACAAAATACAAACGGCACAGGAAACACTTCAAAGAATCAACAACTGGGATCTCATATTACTGAAAAGTTTCTGTACTTCAAAAGAAATCACCAACAAAGGGAAAAGAAAACCCACATAATAGGAAAGATTTTTAGCCAACAGTCCCTCAGACAAAGGACTTATATCCAGAATATATAAAGAATCAAAAAACATCAAGCCCCACAAATTCAAAGACCCTCTCCAAAAATGGTTATCGGAGATGAACACACAGTTCTCAGATGAAGATATACAAATGGCAAATAAATACATGAAGAAATGTTCACCATCACTGGTCATTCAAGAAATGCAAATTAAAACAACCTTGGATTTCATCTTACTCTGGAAAGAATAGGTGCCATCAAGAAATCAGCTAATAACAAATGTTGGCGAAGTTCCAGGGAAAAAGGAACACTGCTCCACTGTTGGTGGGAGTGTAGACTGGTGCAACCACTATGGAAATCAGTATGGAGAATTCTCAGAATACTAGGACTGGAAGCTTCATTCAACCCAGCTATTTTCCTCCTGGAAATTTTCCCAGAAAAACTGAAAAGGTCATATCACAGTAATATATGTGCACCCATGTTTATAGAAGCACAATTTGTAATAGCTAAATCTTGGAGACAACCAAAATGACCATCAACCACAGAGTGGATGAAAAAGATGTGGTATTTTTTATGCAATGAAATATTACTCAGCTATGAAAAAGGATGATCTTGAGACTTTCATTGGTAAATGGAGACAACTTGAGACTAGCCTGATTAGTGAAATAAATAAGAATCATATTTATAAATATAACATTGTTTCTCTAGTGTAAAAAGTAATAAGAAATTTAGGAGTAATAAAACCCAAAATGTGTAATTGCTATTTTAAAAAAGAGAAGAAAAGAAAGTGCTCTAAGGATATAACTGCTGTATGTTTAAGTGTGTAAGATGGATGACCATATTATTGTTTTAGTTAGATCGTGGAACAGAACTGTTAACAGTCTCACTGTCTGAATGCCTACTTTTGTGTTTGAGTTTTGTAACTTGAACAACTGTTTCCATGATGACAGAATGTAATTTATCAAGTAGTGATTTCTTAGTGGGTTTTTTTGTTATTTTTTTCCTTGGAATTCTGTTTTGTTGCTACCTTTTTTTCTGTTTTTTTTTTTCCTTTTAAATAAAATTTTAAAAAAAGAAAGCAAATTATTTGGAGGGAAAGAAGCTGAAGTGGAATGTAAGCATTCTTTTTACACATATACTACTCATCAGCAGGTTCAATTTGTCTATTTTACCTCCTCTTACCCACTCCATTTGAATAGACTAGATTTATCACAACTGATCCCTGTGGCTTTCTTTAAAGAAATCTTTTCAAATATAAGCACTTTACACAGTAGACCTCTTTACAAAGTGCTCCAATTAAGCTCTTGTGAGATAGCAAGGAGGAAGAAAGCATGGCAAGAACTCCCCTCAAGCCAAGGAACACATTTTACTCGTGGGAATGTAAAAGTCTTGATGAGAATGTCAGAATCACGGTGAAACAGAATCACAGATTAAAGTCGAATTATATTTTCTGCCACACACATTCCAAAATTACGTACCATTAAAACAAAAAATGTATATAATGATAGTAATACACGGTAATACACAGAAAAAATTGATGAAGAAATATAAAACACCTGTCCATAATAGGATAAGAATGATATTAATACAAACATCAAATAACTTAAATTTACTTAAATAAGATTTTATACAACCATTAGATGATTTTCATATATGATCTGAGTATAATCATGAATATATGTTACATATTCATTGCATAGGGTTCAAACTAATTTGCAATAAAAATCTCAGTGAATACATAAAAATAGACAATGTACATGCCAATTAGAACAACATGAAACAGAACCAAATTGGATCCTTTCAAAAAAATGGTTGAATGTCCTTGAGGAGGGTGGTGGGGCCCTGTACTCTTCCTCTTTTCCTCTCTGATTTCTGGTTTCTGATATAAATGGCTTTCTCTGCCACACGCTCCTAATATGATTGTTGCCCTTGCCAGGACCATAAATGTATGGTGCCTCCTTCTCTTGAATTCAACCCCCAAAACTATGAGAAAAAAAATTTTTTCCTCTTCATTTATTATTTGCCTCAGGTATTTCATTAGAAAAAAATCCGTTATCTTGAAAAATACCACTTTCCTACTTATTTTTCAGTGCACTGAATTATTCCATGATCCTGTTCAGATTTTGTACATACAGAGTAGCATGGTAAGTATACAAGGTCTCATTTCAGAGTACTCCGAGAACGTTTAGAGGGAATACCTGACAACAGTGCAGAAGGCTCCAGCTGATCACTGTAGTCAGGATGAGCACAGAAGAGGACAAAACAGGATGCAGGAAAAAGTGATCAGAGTTAAACCATGGAGGAAAGAAGAAACATAGGAATGACTGAAATATTATAGTTCCTCTCTTCTACTGAAAAGTTATTTTCCCTGGATAAGGGGAAATTTTTAAAATGCAAAAGTAATACTTAGGTTTCTAATTCTGCATATGTGAAAATATGTCTAAGCTATAAGGGCGTTGATCTAGCTCTAAGTTATCAGTGAAAGATAGCCAGTACTTGGATATCAAAGAAATATGTTAGTGATTTTATATTCATTATTGCATTTGCAGATTTAGATGAGGTTGTCTAAGGAGAACGTATAAAATAAAACAAGAGAAAATAATATTATGAAGGAGGTAATAATTACTATTTTTAAAAGGTGAGAACTAATACAGATATGAGGAATTCTGAGATCCAAACCATAGTTTCAATACTGACCGAAAGTTAGCCCAACTCTTCATCCAGTTTCAGCAGAGGCTGGCCAATCAGAATTGTCTACTGCTCGGGAGATGACTGCTGCACAGAACTATGAAAATTACGAAGAATTCTCAAGGGGAGCAGCAGAGAGTAGACCTGGAACAGCATCTGTTCATTTCTCTACAGCCCACTCAGCCCCTAAGAGTTAGGCAGCAGAGCCCAGTCAAAGATATTTACGCTTTAAAAAACAAAGGCTGATGAGCAGCTGCCTCCCATGCCCTGAATGCTCCGTCTCACCACCACAGTACACTCACAGCCAGGATGCTAACAGGGCAAATGAAGCCCGTTTCATTTTTATAGAAAGTTATTTTCACAAACCCAGACATTTCTCCCTAATACAGCATGAATTGTAGGTCAGTATAGTTACTGCAGCTTCCCTTAGCATCTTATCTGTGGGAGCCTCAACACATCGAGAAATATGCTAGACTCTCGGCTCTCCCATGTGGGAAATTCTTTTAAGGCAGGGAGCCTACAGGTGTTAATTTCATGGACACCTCTGCCTGATCACCCATCTAGAATCTAGGAGGCTGTTTACACAATAGATGTGTTTAAAATTAGAGTATATTTATCTACAGAGAAAGAGAAACTGAAAGGAGACATTTTGCTGCGCAAACTTTCAGTGCCGTGTTGACCAGACATCTCCCTGAGCGTTTCTCATAATACATGTGTGCGTTAAAATATACACGATGTCATTGTCACATGCACTGTAAGTATTAAAATTATATTATGAATCCTGAAACAACAATTTAACCAAATAGATGTTCAGACTGTTTTACATAAGAAAATATAGACATCAAGAGAGACAGAGTTTTTCCATCACCAGCAACGACTGAGGGTACTTCCACCCTTTTGCTCTGTTTTCCTAAGCACAGATTTTGTTTCTGTGCTTCTGGCTATGTAATGGCATTGCTCCCTACAGGGTTCACATCACAGATTACTGCAGGAAAGCAGAAAGAATTTTCAGGAAAAACAGAGTCCTTGTGTAATTTTATTGTACCAACTAATGATGGGGAAATGATTAAAATCAAATAATATAAATTGTGGTGGACAGTCTGCCATTTAAGTATTTTTTTCAACAATTTTGAATAGAAATATATGCAAGGCACAATTTCATACTCATTTTTAAATTTATGGCTTTTCAAGAAGTTATACTGATTAGATGTGGGCAATTAATTGATAATATTTAAAGCAATGTATTTGAAATAGTAGAATTATCCTAATAGTGTGGAAAATCACATTGCCAGAAGAAAAAAAGACACTAAAATTAGAACAAAAATATATAGAAAGTTCTCCTCCAAATGGAAATTCTAAATGGATCATGTCTATCCGCTACTAATACTATGAATAAATTACAAATAAATAAGAGTTTTGTGGGTTGTTTTTACAAATCTTGCATTTGCTCAATATCCATTATTTATTTCAAGTAAAAAAAGAGAGAAGTGATACTCTGTCCTTAATGGGAGAGAACAGAGTGGGAATTTAATTAGTGGATGATAAGAAAAATATGCTATGAAGCACATATTAAACATAGAAACAAAATGTTAGAGAAATGCAATATTCCTACATTTAAAAGATCATAGAAGAATTTATATAAAAGAAAAACTTAACATTTCAACCTGTCAGAAATACCTCATATTTTTTTTAAAAGAATTTACGGAGCACCTCCTCATACCAGTTACTCTCTACCTGCTTGTAAGGTGATAATGAGACACTCACGTATGCTCTCTCTGAGGGCTGATTTCTTGGAGGAATGCATGACAATGAACAGCTTTACTGAAGTATAACCACTATCTAAAATCTACACATACATAGTGTATACAATTTGGTATATTCAGACATACTGTTTACTTAAAACTCCATAGCCATCAATACACTCAAGCTACTAGACATAGCGTTAAGGTTTTAAAATATAGAACAATAGTACTTACTATATAAAAATACCAGCTTGTAAAAGTTATAGTTAATGTATTAACTATAAAATATACAAAGAGAACTTCTGTAATTTTGCTTAGGTATTTCACTTGTTAATAGAAATTTAGAATTTTAGTTTATTGATTCCATGTAATTTAAAATCAACAAAACTGTACTGTAGAGGGTTGGATTTCTACAAAATATCAGCATTTATAGGAGACAGTGTCAAACAGTTTCAATAGCATTGTGGTGAGTAAGTAGCACACGAAACACAAACGCATTCAACTGTCCCACTGGGAAAACAGGTACCTTGAAAGAGCTAACTGGATACAGGAGGTCACTTTCTCTGGAGAGTTACTTGTCATAGTCTTTAACTGAGACACGTGAAAATGTTGATCCCGGACATTTTTGAAGGTTCAGAGCAAGACACTCCTCATATCATGGCTGAAATAATTGGAAACTATTAAGAAATGCCATTTCTCGTCCAATGTCCAAAATAATATACAAATCCAAGCTACACTTTTACCATTTTAGAGATTTTATTTTCTTCTTTCTAAAACAGTATGTAATTTGAAACAGAACCAATAATAAATTTTAGACCAATGATAGTAAATGCTTATACTGTGTAAGCAAAAATTGTGTCATATCAAAATAAGATGAGTGTAAAAGTAACAGCCTAAATAAGTCATAAATCTATGTTTATTTCAGAGCAGAAAGGAAATGAAGTGATGAAGTGACGGAGAAGATGGAAATAAGACAAAAAGGCTACCAGAACATAAATTTAGCTTTCGGCTCTGGAGGTTAATGACTTACTTAAGACCTGTGACTACAAATCTGAGGTGGTCATTACCAAGGTGTGTATTAAAGCGTGGAACAAACTACCTTTTTTCCCATGAGGAGACTAAACTTATCCAAAATGTAAACAGTGATATGCTTGCTATTGTGTGTCAAAAAAGTGCTAAACTTATATCATTATCTCACTACAAATCTCACCAAAAGTGTGTTTCATAAAGATAATACTTTAGCCAATTCAGTTCACCAGTGGTTTTCCATCTTCTCCCAAACCTATACAAATTAGCGTCTACAATTCTAAAGCAAAAGGTAGTTTGAAAATTCCTGAGGGGGTCTTTCGGTCCCTGAATCAGCTTTGTTACAGACACTAAAAGATGATGGTAAGATTTTCTTACTGACTTCCTTATTTTCTTACACCTCCAAGTGCTTCCCTGTTGGCCTGCTTTTACAATTTGATTCAGTTCTTAGACTTTTTCATTTTCATCCACTCAGGGTCAATAACAAATGACTCAGTCTCAAAATACATTTTACATAAATCTATCTTTATTTTTCCTGCCATAAATACTCAGATTTTTGATATTCTCAGTATGATTATTTTTCTACTGCCTCTTTCTGTCAAGCTTTGCATTGCTAATTGTTATACTTTCACGACAAAATGTCTAGTATCCTCCCCCCCAAATTCAGATTAAATTCATATGATTGTATCTTTACAAAACACAGTATAGCAAATACTGATTATTAAAGCACAATTCATGAAGTATTGACAAAGCCTGATGCTCCCGTTTACCTTAATCTGAATTAAACATGCAATGCTCTGTGAATGCTTCCCAAATTCACAATATATTTTAAAATGCAAAATTCAGTACTGCTCAAAAGTAGTTTGCCAGAAAAATTTTTAATAGTTCACAAAAATCATTATTTTAAGATGTAATGATTGCATTGTCATAGTCCATTGAAAAGTTTAATCCATTTTTGAGTACTCCAGCTAACCAAGATATGAAACCTGGTAAAATTCCAATGAGGAAGCCAAACTTAGCCAACATGTGCATGGTAACATGTTTGCTAATGTGTAAATGTTTCTCACAAAAGTGCCAAACTTATTTAAATTTTAAAAAGTGTGTTTTTTAAATACAATACTTTTATCCAGTTCAGTTCTGTGGTTTTCAGTCTTCTCCCAAACTTATATAAACATAAGATTAAGTATCCCAGTTGTGTATTCATCAGTGTTGGAATTTCTGAAACTTTGAAGGATAAGTTTTCATTATTGTTAAACATTGTTTGGGGGATTGGACCCAGTTTTGTATGTCATTGTTATTTTTAAATTTATTTCTTCTATATAGCTTAATCATATTTAATAAACATTTACTCTTAACGACTTGACTTGATGAACTAATATCAAAATAACTTTGGCCTATGTTACTTTGATGATACAAATTTAAGATAAACATATTTTGAAAGCTACATGCAATTCCTCCTTGCCAGTCTAAATATGAAGTCTACACAGCAATACTTCCTTGTTTTTAGAACAGACTCTCCTTCATTGAATAAAAGTATTATCAGCCTTGATACCTCTTGTCTCACTCACTGACTACAGTCATTTCTATAATACAAAAAAAAACCCTTTATTCTGGGAAGTCTTTTCCAATACCCTTCACCAGATGATGGTTCCTTGATAGTAATATTCCCTGACTGTAACTGCACTTACCTCTGCTCATGAGTGTGTAGCTAAAGTGCACTCAACTCTCTTTCCTAGTACATTATTTCCCTAAATTGTACTTCTGAATGATAATATTTTTCATTTAGAACTAATTATTACAAAAAATATATGACTATTTTTGAGCATGCATGCGTCCGTCTAACCAACCCATGATTTCATTATCTGCACTTTAACATAATACATTTTGGTAAGTCCTAAGTTTGGCAGTAACTTTCATTCAGGAACAATCAAAGTGTCTAAAGGACTGTGCTTTCTTTTGAGGCTACATGAGGGAAACTTCCCATCTTTTTTCTGGCTTCCAAGCTGCACTTCTTACATTCTTTAGCCTGTCATCCCTTTACTATACCTTCAAAATCAACAGTGAAGCACTTTTACTTACTCATCCATTGCATTCTTGTTTAAGGAATCCTCCTTTATTCCTTTGTACAAACATACTTGTAATTGTATTTCGTTTCCACTTCATTGTTTAAGATAAGTCTCCTTCCTTTTAAGATTCTTAATTTAAACTATCTTCAGAATCCATCTTGCAATATAAACAGCATTCACAAGTTTCAGACATTCAGACATAGATGTTTTTGAGGGGATAAATTATTCTGCCTACACAGTGTCATACAATTTAGCACTAATCTTGGTATACTCCGAACCAGATATGCAAAACAGAGATTTTGATGTATCAGTGAATCTGAGGTCTGTAGTGAATCTCATTTCTCTCCTACACGTTCATTTTCTCCCTATTTTAACGTCCTATCTGGAACTAGGGCAAACTTCCAAGTGACAGAAACTCTCTCATATGCAAAAATAAAATCATATCAAAAGAGGAAAAAATAACTCAGATAGGAAAAGGAGAAAAGAAGGAAGAAAGAAGAAATAAGACATAAATTTGTATATACAAACTTAAGATTAATAAAATGATTGTGCTACTAATTCTATTAGTTCTTATAACAAAACAGTTAACATCCATAGGATTAGATCAATTTTGCATAACTATATCTGGTAATTTGAGTAAGGCTTTCAAAGATAATTATGCAAAACAACAAAATTAGGTACGTTCCTATTGCCTTGTTTTGAAAGCCTACATTGTTATTGTTTGTGACTCTTTGTTACAGTTATTTATTTGATTCTTGCTTATTTTTTTCTTATACTTTGTTTTGTTTTGTTTTTCCCTGTGATACAGAAAGGATAGATGTACATGTATAGGCTTATATATGCCTAGAATTTCACCTCAAGAGTTTTCAAGAATTGGTGTTAGTATGTGTGATGGTATGAACAGCTACATTGAAGAAAATGAGACATCATGGTAGCCACTGCTGATTTCCTATCATTTTATTTTGAAGTCTAATAATGCTTCTATTATTGGTTTTAGTCTATTTTCAATTATTTGTTTTCAATATGTATAAAGATATGGACAGTTATTTTGAAGAACACATGAGACGTTATGGTAGCCATTATTGATTTTCTATTTTCTGGTTTTGAAGACTTATAAGTCTCTCATTCTTTTGTTTTGATTGCTCTTATATTATTTTGTTTTGCATGAATATATTGTATATGAAGGTATGGACAACTACTCTGAAGAAAATAAGAGATATTATGCTAGGCATAAATCATAATTACATTGACAAAAGGTGAAAGAATTTACCTTTCTTAAGATGCTCTGAATTTTTAAATATATAGTTTACTATAATTTTTACTGTTTTGCTCAATAAAATAAATTATGGCTCCACAAATGTATTTTTATAAAATGAACCACTTTCCCTGATAGCTTTGCTATGATCATTCAGTAATATTTAAGTATGTGGTCACTGTCCAATGTATTCTAACTGATCACAAAAATCAATAACTTGGCATTGCTTTTTACCTTAAAATGAATATTACCCTTGACAGATGATAACAGTGGTTATTAACTCTTAATGTGAATGATGGTTTATAAAATCTAGAATATAAGATAAATTATTTGGTTTTTATTGCTCATTGACTTAAAAGTGATGAGTGTACCACTATACTCTCCAGAGTTTTATTCAGATTTTCGAAGATCTATGTTATTATCATCCCGATGGAAAGAAAAAGAATATTCTTCTTCCTCAGCCAGTTCCATTTCCATTTCCTGAAATTGTATTTATCTAAAAAGTGGAAAGACTATAAACACGACAAGAGATTGAAGTAAGTAGGCTGTACACGCTTGTAAAAGGACATGGGCAGGCAGCTTCTGGAAGGGAGAGTCGGAAGGTCAGAAAGAAATCACTTGGAGGACTTAACACACGGCCCTACTAGGCGCACTCAGGTCAGCCCAGGTGGCCCGAGAAAACACAAAGGGAGAGTTTGGAAGCTGCTGCTTCTGTGCCTTCCACCAAGCCTGTGGTCACTGGGTCAGCACAAAGTCAGGACGAAGCGCTAGACAGCATATGGGAGAAATCGAGAGATGCTGATTCTCTCTCTCTCTCAACTTACAGAATCATGACACTTTCAGAAAGCCACAGCTGGTGCTCAACTCTGACTTCAGAATCTCGGGGACATCCCTTGGGCCAATGCTGATACCGAACCACAGAGAAAGGGACTGTGGGAAACAGTTTCAGGATGCACGAACTCAGTTTACCGTTATTTTTTCTATTACAGGAATCACAGACACGTGTGTTTCAAAGTGTAAACACCTCCTTTAATGGCTAAATCCAGTTTTCCCTACACTTAATAAATAGACAATTTCTTTCTATATATGAATGTTACACTTTTATTTATGTTTGCACTTAAAGATATAAATATGTGTTAAATATAGAAAGATATTTTGTTAGATATATACAGCTACAGATACCCAATTGCCCAAGCACACATGAACATGCATACAGCTAAGGTCTCAGTCATTTCTTTTCTCATTATGAGTAAATGTAATTAGTAAAATAGTTTAGCTGTCCTGTGATATGGCTTTTTTGATTGCATGCTTAAATTAAAAGTCTTGAAATAAAAAATGAATAACAAAATATAAGCTCTTAAGTACTTTTTAGAAGTGTCAATATGTGATAATTATTTCTTGAAACATTACTGAGTATTCTCATTTTACAATTTTCTGTCATGACACACTTAATTGCTTTAGTGATTCTAGGTAAAGACATCTATAATTGTGCTGGTATCCAACTCTGCAGAATCACAAAATAAAATGATTTCAATTGAGACTCAGGACTAACAAAAGTAAAATTAGATAAAGCAATTAATTTGATGAAATTTGTTATATAATCAGCAGTAAGGTACAGAGTAGATGATATACTCTGACAAGAAGGAAGAAAATGGATTATGCTAATGACAAAAGATGTTAATCCCTAATTCTAATGAAAAATAATAATTTTCTTTCATTTACAAAAATAACACAAAATACACATGCTTTGAATCAAACTTCACAAACAGAATGATACAAGTTTCACAAAGTTCTTCAGCATAAAACATTGCCCTGTCAAATAAGAACCTACAATCAAGACTGATTCTTAAACACTATTAAAAGGATCCTTATTATAAAAAACAAGACATGAAACACTCATGAATTATCTTTGATCTTGTTTAGAAAAAAAGTAATATTGTCCTAGCCCAATTTGGGAAGAATAAAGACTCGACAACTATTACCTGTGATATGACTCAATGAGTATATTCTTAAAGAGTTTTACAGATCTATAATTATAAATTAGATTCTGATAGTACGTATGATACTCTTAGGTTAAGATGGCTATTTCTTCATTCACAAAAATGATGAGTCTATGTTATTTGTAGCCAGAGGTTTTTCCTTTAAGAAATAGTTGAGAATGACTCCTTACTAAAAAACTGTAACCTGAAGAAAACCACTAAGATTCTACTTAATGTGAAAATATTAACTTTGAACCTCACTGATGCTTTAAAAATTAAGTTGAAGAATTAAAGAACCAATAATCATTAGACAACTTTCCATTCATGTTTAGTTCTTTATATGGATATTTAAAAAGTAGACCTTCTTTCTTTCCTCCATTGACACATGAATGTTGCAGTGGTGAAGAAAGTTTCATTTTAAGAAATGATTTGAGAAAGAGAAAAACAGAAAGAGAGCAGACTGAAGCTAAGCGAAACAGACATAGAAAATGAAGTTTAGAGGGACGGAAAGCTATTTACTGGGGTTTTTTTCTCATTGTTTAAACTAAAAACAAAGGTAATTTTAGATAAGACTTTTAATTTGCATCAACCTCATATTCCATTTCTCATTCCCTACAGGAAAATAGCAAAAGAAATTTTTCTCCTTATTAGTATTTAAAGTATTTTCTACCCCATATTTTTTTAATCAAAGGCTCTAACATGAATTACCAATCACAGTTATCTCTCTAGAAACTGCCTAGTAACTTAGAATTTATTTCAAATCTCACTTTATTTTTCCTTTCACAATCTATGTGAAATCTGTTGCTGTCTGAAGGACAGAACGAAGAGGAGTATCTTTTCTAAGTCATATATTTTAGGAACATCACAGTCCACAGAAATTTAAGATGTGTTTCAGAGGCTCTAAGTATTTCGCCAGCATTTGTTGCATACATATGCATTCCCTTTTGAAACAACATTGTGTTGAAGATAACAAAAATTAGTATAATAAAAAGAATGATAAACCTTATGTGGTTGTGACATAACACACAGGAAATAATGAAACTGTTTATAGCATATAGGGTAATACACTCAATGGTATTTTCCTGTTATTACAGAAAGCTAAGTTAAATAAAAATATAGGCCAGCAGATGAGGTTAGGCTTCAAGAGAGTCAAAACAAAGATCAAAAACACATCATGACCACTCACAGAGACACATCTGTTGGAGGACTCAGGGTAAATACAAAATAACCAAGCTGGTATTCAGCCTTAAAATACAAACACCGGGCTAATAAAGTCTAGATAGACATTGGTCACAGCAGTTGGTGACCAAGACCTACAGATCCATCATTCCCTCGAAAAAGTCTTGGTTTTTTCCCTGCACAATTGTTACGTGACTTGTTTCTCCATTGTATCACTATTACCTAAGTGACTGTACATGTAACTTTATGAGTTGTTCAAAGCTTTAACCCACATTGTAGTGGTTATGCTCTATAAAACTTTCCCTAAAAAATGAGGTCCTTGGCAGTTCATTTAGAATCCCTCTTGCTTCTCAGGATCTATATCTCTCCTCCTCAATAAACATTTCCTGGTCTTAACCTCCATTGTTCCTAGACCACATTCTTCAATTTTAGGAAAACAGACTTTGTGTATCAGAGATCTAACAGGTCACAAGATACAATATTTTCGTATTTCATCTCCAGTATCATAACTGTGGGTCCCACCCAAGATAAGGGATAATTAAAAGGAGGTAAGAATTTGCTTTTGTTTCATCGATTTTGGATTGTACCTCACCTAGATTGTCCAAAAATTGTATGCCTTCAAATTGTAATGCCCTTTTATAGCTTGTCTTTTGTTAAAATGATGGTAAATTTGAGAACATAAAACCGCATATTTCTTTGAAGAGAAATTTCACTTTTGCAGGCAAGAGCTTATCTTCTTTTGTATTTGCTGCTTCAGAG
>PVJX010010645.1:0-56181 GCA_004027295.1 Dolichotis patagonum
TATTTTCTGTGCCAAATAATCACTGTGGGGGATTAAATTTTCTAGGAGTAGCACACAGCTGTTAGGTGCTACAAATATGTTAAGCTACAAAAATCTATTTGAAGGCAACGTTTCTGAAAACAGCTCACCACCTCATCTGTGATAAGTCTTAGAGCCTCTACTCATTATAATTAGATTCAACAACCAAATAAAGCTATTACATTTAAGCCTGACAACCAAAGGTCATGTTCAAAGTTGGAGGGAGGACATAGGGAACATGTGAGCATGAGTTTCTATAAAAAGTTTCTCTCTCTTTAGTGCCTTAACACACATAATGCATGTTGGTCAGGGATATTTGTTTTAGTCCTGCAGATGCTGAAACAAGATCAGCTCCCAATGAGAGAGTCTTGTGTAAGACAGAAAAATAGTTGTTTAAATAAAAACAATTACAACCACTGGGCTGAATAGAAAACCTACAAGCAGAGCATATATGTAGTTTTAAAATTGAATGTAGGCATACGTAAGGCTTTCCACCGAGAGTCCAACCTTTCTTACATTATAAACATGAAATGTACATCTCTCAAGTGAAATTTTGAATTCCACAAGGGATGTTTTTCAATCATTTTGGTGTGCTTTTTCCAGGCAAGCCCATAAAAAGTTTGGAGACTGGAAACAGTGAGCATACGCTGCTTAACAAATGTCTGCATTAAGTGATTATCAGCACAGTCCCTTTTCAACACCCTTTAGGCTAGGAATCATTTTCTTCATTTTACAGATGACCTTGAGCTAGAAGAGCCTAAGGAACATTCCTAGGATAATCAGATCAGTAAAGGGAAGAGTCAGGATTCAAATCCTACTTAGTATGGCCTCTAATCCTATGTTCTTTCCTCCATCCACACTCATTAAAGGAATTTGGATCATTACAAACTTCCTGTGCCAGTATCGGATGCTCACCATTCTAACATTTATCATGTGTAACACAACAGTACATTAATCATTTCCCTTGGGACTGCCTGGTCTCATACTTGAATATTTAACCATTGTCGTGGGTGTCACTTCACCTAACTACACTGTGTATGTACATCAGGCCAGCACCAAGAGCTAATTCTTTCGCCCTTAATCTACCCTGCAGAGCATCTGGTCTCCACATGACTAGAAAGGAAGCAAAATAATATCATCAAGCAACATACAAATTTCACTAACAACAAATGTAAAGTCATCGTGTAAAAGTTAAGTGACATCTACTTTTCTATAAATATAGTATTCTATGGAGTAAAATCGTTGTGTGACAATTGTTGCATACATCTTAAGTTCAACCATGAAATCATGTAAATATCAAAATTGGAACATTGTTCTTCCTTCACTTAGAGCATGGGGAGAAGAGAGCAATCTCACTAGCTTCTAAAGAAAGGCTGGGTTTGAACATAGAAGGGCAGGAGAAAGATGACTATTCTGGAAAAGAGATAATTCTCCTGTAGGTGAGAAAATATTAATTTAAAGATATTATGTTGCTAAAAGACTAATATACTAGTAAAAGTAGAATCTATTCTTCCTACAAATTTTTTATATTGACATAATTGCTAATGAATTAAAATTGCAAAGATAGTACAAATATTTCTAAATATTCATTGCCAGATATACTAAATGTTAGTATTTTATTATATTTGCTTTTATCTCGAAAGTTATAGATGCATGCAATTGAAACTAAAAAAAATACAAAGAATTAATGAATAAAAGAGCTGATTTTTTGAGAGAATAAACAAAATTGATAAACCTCTAGCTATGATATTATTGTAATTGAAACTATGCTCAACTATAGCAGAGTAAGAGATATGGTGTTAAGATACTGTTGATGTCCAGTTGACTTAATGTAAAGTACTGTGTTGCCTATGTTGTCCTCTTCTGATCTGCTCTGTACTGCCCCCTTTTGTTTTATTCTCTTTTAAATAAAAAAAATAAAAATAAGATAAACCTCTAGCTAACCTTATGAAGAAAAAGAAAGAAAAAACTCAAATTCATGCAATAAGGACTGAAAAGAGAAATTACTACAGATCTCGGAATTCAAAAGATCATTAATACCTATTTTGAAAATCTCTGCTCACATAGGGTAGAAAACACAGAGGAAGTGGACAGATTTCTAGAAATATATGAACTACCAAAGCTCAATCAAAAAGATATAACAATTTTGAATAACCCAATATCAGCTATTGAAATTGAAAATATGATTAAAAACTTACCAACAAAGGAAAGTCCAAGTCCTGATGGATTCATGGCTGAATTCTATAAGAAATTTAGAGAAGACTTGATGCCAATACTCCTTAAACTCTTCAATGAAATTGAAAAGAAAGTCATCCTCCCTAATTCATTCCTGGAAGCAAGTATTATTCTGATACCAAAACCAGAGAAAGACTCAACCAAAAAGGAGAACTATAGGCCAGTCTCACTAATGAACACTGATGCAAAGATTCTCAATAAAATACTGGGAAATAGAATGCAGCAAATGATCTAGAAGATTACACATCACAACCAAGTGGGATTTATTCCAAGAATGCAGGGATAGTTTAACATACGCAAATCAATAAATATAATACACGACATCAACAGAACCAAAAACAAAAAGCACATGATCATCTCATTAGACACAGAAAAAGCTTTTGATAAAGTTCAACACTTGTTCATGATAAAAACCCTACAGAAACTCAGAATAGATGGTATCTACCTCAATCTTATAAAGGCCATCTATGATAAATCAACAGCCAACATTATACTAAATAGACAAAAACTGAAAGGTTTCACTCTAAAATCAGGAACAAGACAAAGATGTCCACTATCACCATTCTTATTCAATATAATTCTGTAAATATTAGCCAGAGCAATCAGACAAGAGAGAGAAATAAAAAGAATAAAGATAGGAGAAGTTAAATTATCACTATTTGCAGATGACATGATACTCTATACAGAAGACCCAAAAAACTCCATTAAAAGTCTACTAGAGGTAATAAATTCAGCAGTGTGGCTGAATACAAAGTCAACACTTAAAAATCAATAGCATTGCTGTACACAAACAAAAAAACTCACTGAGAGAGAAATTATGGAAATATCACCCTTCACAATAGCATCTAATACAATGAAATACTTAGGAATCCACCTAACTAAGAATGTAAAAGACCTATATGCTGAAAATTATGCCATGCTAAAAAAGGAGATTGAAGAAGATATTAGAAAATGAAAGGATATTCCTTGCTCCTGGCCTAGAAGAACCAACACTGTGAACCAACCCAAAACTGTTATACAAATTTAATGCAATCCCAATCAAAATACCATTGACATACCTCACAGATTTAGAGAAAACACTCCTAAATTTCATTTGGAAACAGAAGAGACCTAGAATCTCAAAGGCAATTCTGGGCAACAAAGGCATGACAAGAGGCATCTCAATTCCTTACTTGAAATTATACTACAAAGCCACAGTGATAAAATCAGCATGGTACTGGCAATGAAACAGACCTGAGGATCAATGGAACAGATTAGAAGATGCAAGTATAAGTACAAAGACACTCAGCCACCTGATATTTGACAAAGGAGCTAAACATGTACACTGGAAGAAGGATAGCCTCTTTAATAAATGGTGTTGGAAAAATTGGCTTTCCATGTGCCAAAGACTGAAACCAGACCCATGCCTATCACCATGCACTAAACTGTAGTCAAAATGGATCAAAGATCTAAATATTAAAACAGAAACACTAAATCTACTGGAAGACAAGGTAGGAAGAAATCCTGGAGACATAGGGATAGGCAGAGAATTCATGAACAAAACACAAACTGCATGGGAAATACTTCAAAGAATCAACAACTGGGATCTCATATTATTAAAAAGTTTTGCACTTCAAGAGAAACCAACAACAGAGTGAAAAGAAAACCCACAGAATGGGAAAGAATTTTAGTCAGCAATCTTTCAGACAAAGGACTTATATCCAGAACATATAAAGAATTGAAATACATCAAGCCCCCCAAATTCAAAGACCCTTTCCAAAAATGGGCATCTGAGGTGAACACATGTTTCTCAGATGAAGATATATAAATTGCAAATAAATACATGAAGAAATGTTCACCATCACTGGTCATTTGAGAAATGCAAATTAAAAGAACATCAAGATTTCATCTCATTTTTGAAAGAATGGCTGCCATCAAGAAATCAGCAGATAACAAATGTTGGCGAGGTTGTGGGTGGGAAAAAGGAACACTTCTCCACTGTTGGTGGGAGTGTAGACTGGTGCAGTCACTGTAGAAATCAGTATGCAGATTCCTCAAAAAACTGGGATTGGAAGTTCCATTCAATCTAACTGTTCCCCTTCTGGGTATTTTCCCATAAAAATTGAAAAAATCCTGTCACAAAGATATATGTGCACCCATGTTTATAGCAGCACAATTTGTAATAGCTAAATCCTGGAAACAACCCAAATGCCCGTCAACTGCAGAGTGGATAAAAAAGTTGTGGTATTTTTACACAATGGAATATTATTCAGCTATAACAAAGGATGATATTGAGGCTTTTATAGGTAAATGGATGCAACATGAGTCTATCCTCATAAATAAATAAGACTCTTTTTTTTTTTTTTTTTTTGGTACCGGGGATTGAACTCACAACCTCGCGCTTGCCAGGCAGGCACTTAAGCCACTAAGCTAAATCCCCAGCCCAAGACTCACATTTTTAAATATCATATTGTCTCTTTAGTGTAAAAAATAATAAAAACTGAAGGAGTAATAAGATCCAAAATGTATAATATATATTTTAAAAATGAAAGGGAAGGAAAGTGCTCTAAAGGATATAACTGTATGTATGTTTAAGTGTGTAAGATAGATAACCATACTACTAAGTTTTGTTGGATCATAGAACAGAATGGTTTGCACTGTCATTGTTTGATTGTCTGTCCACTTTTTATGCTTTGATTTTATAACTTGAACAACTATTTCTAAGATGACAATATATAATTTATCAACTAGTGATTTCTTAATGTTATTATTTTTTTGAAATTTTGTATTATTTCTATTCTTTTTTCTGTATTGTTTTTTTTCTTTAAGTAGCAAAACAAAGTTATAGATGCATACATATAAATAGATATATAGATACACTCATACATATATACACATATACATGTATTTTCTTCCATAGTTTATGTACACAATATAACATTCTTTTATCTCTAAATAGTGCATATTTCCTAAAGGTGCACATATTTTGTTAGGTAATGACAAGATAATTATCATAAACAGAAAATTAATATTGAATCATTGCAGTTATCTAAGCTAAAGACTTTATTTTGGTTTTTCCAATTGTTCTAATTAAGTTCTTTACAAGAAAGAAAGTCCCAGATTATGAATTGCATTCAGTTATATATCTTTTAACCTGGAACAGTTTCTCAGTCTGTTTATGTTTTACAACATTGATTTTTTTGGAAGAACATAGACCAGAAAATTTGACCTTATCTGATGTCTCTTTGTGATTTGATTTGTGTTTGTACTTTTGCATCACATTTGAAAGCATTTGATGCCAATTTGTTCCATTAATGGTGATGTTAACTTTGATTACATGGGAAGGCAATGATTAAAAGATTTCTTTATTGTAAGGTTACTGTTTTCCTTTGTAAGCAATAAGAATCTTGTGGGGAAATATGACATCATTTTACATATGGCTTTAAATGCATAAATTACTATCAAATTCCTTTCCTGCCCGGCGTTTTCATCAATTTAGTCAAGAGGCTAACAATATTTATTGCATTGAGAGTGCTCACATATTTTAAATGATATTAAATCATGGTATATCTATTCTATCTAAAATATGGGCTTTTATGGAAAAGTGGTCTCATGACTACAAGTTAGTAGCTTGCTGAAAGACAAAAAATAGATTTGCACTTTTATAATCATTCTCATTGCCATGCATGGTGGCACATGCCTGTAATCCCAGCACTTGGGAGCTAAGGCAAGAAGATCACTGCAAAGTTAAGGCCAGCCTCTGCTACAAAGTAAGTTCAAGGCCAGCCTGAACTGCACAGTGAAACCTTGTCTCAAAAAGACAAAAAAATGAAAGAAAAGGAAGAAGAAAAAATCATTCTTGTTGTTCTTGAAACTGGACTCCTATATCTAAATTAATGTAGTTGCCAAGGATTATAATTTAATATAAGGCAAGATCTGTTACTACTTTTTAAAAAATGTTTATTTTGAAGAGCTGCCCATTGGCAAGTTATCCTACAACACTAAGTATGTATTATTTAACTGCCTAAGGAAAAATCTGAACTGGTGATATTTCAGAATTACTATGACTTTCTGTTGGATAAAGAATCAAAACACTTTGTTGGCATATCTACACATAGAACTAGAAATTTTTCTGCCTAACAAATACATGCTCCATAGATTAGAAAGAGGGGAAAAATAAGATCTTACAGGAGTCTGTAGCAGTTATCCAGATAACATATGATAATTATACCAATTTGAGCTTTAAGTTGGCGAATGAATCAATAGCAATTGGTGATTATTTGGATATAAGAAGTAAGATAGAGAGAGATGTCAGGACAATTCTTTCAATTAAATGTGATCAAAACTTTGGACAGGTTGTCACTGACTAAGAGGTAAAGTCTATGCAGTTTTGCACGTTACTTTTGAGATGCCATTGAGCCGTCCTAGTGAATCTACCCAGGAAGCATTCAGTTCAACAAGTTTGGTGAATGGAAGGGAGGTCAGGGTGGAACCACTGTACTTAACACCCTCAAACACTAACATCAATCTGGTACCATTTTCAATTAATCTTCACCAAATGCTGCAACCATGATGTAAACAGATTAACTGAACATCACCCAGGCTTCCAGGGACATTGCGCTTTTGTGATGCTAGCACCAAGATGGGTGTTTATAATGCCTTTCATGAGTCCCTGTGATACATTTTAAGTACATTTTCTCATGTAGATAATATTTTAGATTAAAATCAAGTCCTATACTCACCATTGCAAAATATACTTTTCTGTTATGAAAAACTGTTGACCTATCTATGCAGTACTGCCTTTCTCTAAAAAATGATGTACATCACCCACCATATTCTCCCCACTACTGCCCCAAGTTTCCTACTCCTACCTGCTCTATGTTGAAAAACATATGATCCACTTTGTTGTCCAGATTTGATTGTTCAAGAAGAACAATCAAATTAGCAAAGTTAAAGCTGAAACAAAATTTTCCCCCAGATGTTTATGGTCAGAATTAAAGATTTTTATCTCAATATAGGTGCTCTGTGGAACCAAAGGGCATAAACTCAGGAGATGCCGAGTGTCCATATTCTACACAGTATACCAAGAACATCATAGGGAACTGATCAGTAAGAGAATCCATATGAATCCAAGGCAAAGGGAGATGCAGAGGTTATTGAGGTTGAGAAACCTGGGAGTCTGACCCCTGAGATGTAGTCACGCTACTCTCTTCTGAGTCCACCCTATCTTAGTACCTTTACTTAATTCAGCTAGAGCTAAGGTTTAGATATGTGCACCCCACAAGGCTGATTGCATTACTCCATTACTTAGTACCCAATCTACCAGAAGCATACAATTGATAATTAAACCAATTTGAGCTTTACGTTGGCGAATGAATCAATAGCAATTGGTGATTATTTGGATGACATTGATCCCTAAGTTTATCTGCCAGTTACCTGAGGGCAAGTTGATTATGTTGGAGCACTGCTATTATGCAAGGTAGGATGCTTTGTTCTTACTGGAATAGACATTTACTTTGACTTGGACTTGCTTTACACAAAATGTTTCTTCAAAAATCACCAGCCAAGGCCTTACAGAATACCTTATCCATAATCACAGTTTTCTCCACAGCATTGCTTCTGGTCAAGGAGATCATTTCACAGCAAAGGATGTATAGCAATGACCCATGCTCATGGTCTTACCATTTCCCCAACACCCTAAAGGAGTTGGTTTGACAAAACAGTGGAGACAGTCTTTGAAGACTCAGTTGTGATGTCAATTAAGTACAGTGTCGATTAACTGCTTTAGACCCTCCAAGGTGGAGGCAAGGTTTCCTGGGAGACTATACATGCTCTTAACCAGCATCTAATACATAGTACTATTTTTCCTATAGCCAGAACTCATAGAGGTAAGAATAAGTGGGTAGAAATGGTATCATTCACTATTACCCACACTGATACAGTAACAAAAAATTTGTTTCCTATTTTTGCAACCTCGTATAGTGATCTTAGTTCCAGAAGGAGGAATTCTTCTACTACAATACATAATAATTTCCTTGAAACAGAGGACTTTTATCTTCACTTCAGTAGTAGGGCTCCTTATGTCTTTCAATCAGTAGACAACGAAGGCTGGGCTGGTAGGGCTTACTGATCCTACTTGCCAGGGGGAAATTGGGCTGTAACTGCACAACAGAGGCAGGAAAGAGTATGTCTGGAATATAGGAGGTCCTTTACAGGGTCTCTTAATACTACTGTATATTGGGCACCAGGCTATGTGACTGGAGTCCCGTGGTCTGGAGACCAATGTGACTTTGCTTTAGGAACAGAGATATATGCCGAAGGCTGCCATGCTTCCCGGCTGTGCAGAGAAGGTTCATAACTGCAGAATCCCTAAGGCAAGATAACCTCTGCTGAGAACAATCTAAAGAATGCAGGCATGTTGATTTGGAGAAGGACTTGTTCTCCATTCTTTTGTCCTCCTTTTATTACCTTTGCTGTTCCAAAGAAAGCATACTACATCTTCCCCATGCGCAGCTTCTCCCTCGCTGCTTCCCTTGGCCACAGTGGATGGGAGGTATGTGCTTGCAGTCCCAGCTATGTGGGAGGCTGAGACAGGTGGGTCATTTGAGTCCCTTTACACTGGGACTCTTTGGAAGCTCTGGGTATGGCTCCACAAGATATTAAACATCTTGCCCATTCCTGTTGGTAGGTCAATATTTCCATTTCAGTATGCAGAGCTTGCAGTAGAATGGGTTGGCAGAAATAGGGCAGCAGGAAGATGGGAAATTATGGTGGATGTACTGCTGGGAATGGGACCTTAGGCAGAACATGCACAGCAATTAATTTATTCTAATGAAGCATATGACCAGATAAATTTGATGATTAAACTGGCATGCACTCTAATTCCTGAGGAGGATACTCCGGTTCAGTCCCTTTTACATATTTTACAGAGATCATGAAAGTCTTATGCTCAGTTCTTTGCAAGATTACAGGAGGCAGTCCACAGACAGATCCCTCATTCACAAGCAGCTGAAAATCTTGTGCTTCAGTTAGCCTTTGAGAATGCAAATAAAGATTGCAAACAGGCCTGTGGAGTAATCAGGGCCACAAAAAAGTCTTGGAAACTATCTGAAAGCTTGTAAAGATGTGGGAACTGAGTCTCATAAAAGCTCAATAAATGAGAGAAGAGGCCATGGAATTGCCAAAATTCTTAAGACAAAATAAAATACACAAGGAAGTATTGATTATGAGTAAAAGATATTTATTCTTTCTAATTCTTATTATAAGAGATCTCTGTTAATTAACCCGTAAAAGTTTTTGTCTAGATATATTAAAGATTTATTATAATGTGATTTGGCCACATACACCTGAGTTCATTCTGGTTTTATAAGCAAATTATTTAATGTGAGTTTTTCTACCTGTCAGATCCATCTACAGATGGTTATAATACTTACAACTGTTTTGGTTGAGCTCAACAATTTTTTTTCTTGTTTTTCCCTTTTTGAAATTTTAAAATATTTGTCTGTAACTAAAGTTGGCTTATAGATGTCATTAGCATTAAGGACAAGTTCCAGCTAGGTTTCCAGTTGATCAAACTGATGTCAAGATTGTTTTTACAAATGTAGTGCACATTTTGGTTTATGTACAATAACTCAGAAATCTTTCATTGGTCAAGAATAACATATTAATTTTTATGATCTCATTCACATAGGTAATCAAAACATTAGTCAAAATAATTAAATGGGGACCACTTAGGCTTAAGGAATTACTGACTAGCACTCCTCTTGGTGAACAAAGAAGCAGCTGCTTAGAAATATTCTCTTCTAGTTTTTGTTCACTACTGGGATAGCAGTAATTTCCACAGCCTATGGGAAACACATCATAATAAACAATGCTAAACATATTACTGTGGTATGTTTACACTGGTAATTGTCAAAAGGCTAAGTTTTCTGTGGGTAAAATAGTAAGTTTTCACTAAAAGATGCTCTTGGTACAAAACTGAATTAAGAGACAAAGCTTCCTTAGAGCCATGAAATTTGGCAAATGGATGTTACATCCCATCTTTTGGATGGTTACATGTCCATGTCTCTATAGATACTTATTCTACATTCATGCCACGTGCCATGAGGTTGAAAATGTGAGATATGCTCAACAACAATGTTTATCTGCTTTTGTTGCTATGAGAGTCCCTTGTACAATCAAGATTGACAATGGACACTCACATATCAGCAGATCATTGTCCTTTTTTCAATTTTGGCATATTAAGCATTTTAAATGCATTCTATAAAATTCTCAAGCCCAACCATAACGAAATATGCACACCTTTCCTTTAAAACACAATTACAGAAACAAAAAGAGAGAGTACAGTTACTTCCACAGGAACAATTAGATCTTGCTATCTTTGCCTTAAATTCTTTAAACCTGCCTACAGAAAGTAAACATATTGCATCAGAGCTATGTTGGCAAAAGGACAAATCAACAAGCATGCCTAGGGTACGAGTTCTGTGGAAAGACATCCAAAATGGGAAATGAGATGGCCTAGTGCAATTAATAACATAGGGGAGAGGGTAAGTTTGCGCATTAACAGACAATTGCACACTGCCCTGGATGCCATCCTGTAATGCACAACCACAGAGAGAGGAAATCTACAATCCTATGGGGAGCCTACTGCCACTGAGCTCACCAGTGCAAGCCTTCTCACAGATGACCCTGGAGGAAACATCTCAGCCACCGATGACCACCCAAGTAGAAAGTCCACGATTTAGGGACAAGTCAAGAAGACAACTCAGGAAGCTAGAAAGCTGATGGTGAGACAAAGCCCACCATATATTCCCGAAAATATGTTCATCGCCATGATGGCCGTCATTACCTGCACTGTATATAAGCAGTTTCTGGAAAAGAATACTGGGAATGCATACCTAACCCCTCTCAACACGACCCCTTACAAGGGTTGATTCCCCCCACCTCGATTTATCATGATTAAGTACATTGGGTTTCAGGACTTCTTTTGGTGTGATTATACATCACACCTTTCATATTCACCCTTATGCACTGAACGTAAGTCTCTGTAATCTAATGATTGCCTGCTTGCTTATTTGCAGTACGGATGACCCACTATAAAGTACAATTAATACTTCTGGGAATGGGCTCCAGTAACAACCGAGAGGAGTGCACTGATCCTCCAACCTGATGTTCCCACATTGTGCACCATATACATCTTAGGGAGACACAAATGATTCTGTCCCCGCAACATGGACCTCCTGCATAGGATATGGGGGTGAAAATGTACCTAAATCAATTTGTATTCATAGGCTGGGCCACTTGTGGGAGATTCAAAAGAAAAGACAACAATCACTCAGCCTGGCATATGGCCTGTTGGTGTTGGTACACACTAATTATTATGGAAGAAACACCTCTGTTCTCTATACTGATGTTGAGGGGCAATTAGCATGTCAGCGATCTGGCTTCAGACCTCCCCCACCCTCCACCCTCTCCCATTACTACAGCCCATCTTTTATTTATTTATTTATTTATTTATTTATTTATTTTTGCACTGGGGATTGAACCCATGACCTTGTGCTTGCCACGCAGACACTTGTGCTGCTGAGCTAAACCCCCAGCAACCATAGCCCATTATTAATGGTAAGCCTGGAAACCGTCAAACACCTTTTGGAAATTAGTTCTTCCCTATTATACAGGTCAACAAGGGAAAGGTCACTTAACCAAATTTACTGCAAATACTTGTAGTATTCAATTTGGAAAGGTAAAACCACAGTTTCTCATGTGTATATACAATCCTGGTGTTTCCTAATATTGGATTGTTGATGGAATCTTACTTCATTTACATGTAGAAAATGTACATGAGCCGGTGTGTATCAGCTAATACTTAGTAAATGAGGCTTTACTGGTCTTAGGGCATATGCATGGAGCACATGGGATATTAGCACTCTTACTTGAACTGGGTTGTAGTTGTGCAACTACTTTAATCAAAGGACATGGTTACCAGGGGCTGAGCAGACCCCTGTACCAATGAATGGAAAAGCAGGGAATAAAAAAAGACAAAAGACAATATTCAAGGTACAAGGGTACCAGTGAATATTACTGAACCATGGGCCAACACTCCTGTCATTCATTTGTTACATTCTCTAATTAACCATCTTATACATAGAACAAAAAAAATTCAGATCAATTATTGCTGGAATTGTCTCTTTGGTATTGTTTATCTCAAGCGTTACCATGTCCTCTGTGACTCTCACTCCTTCTTTGAAAATTGCTCATTTTGTAGACAACTGAACAAAAAGAAGAGATGAAGCTTGGAATACACAGCATTCTACTGATGGAAAATTGCAGTTACAGGTTAGTGTCTTAGAAATGAAATTACTGTTATGTGGATGGGAGGTCAGAAGAGAGCCTGCAGCTAACAGCAAGGCCTTCAGGGTCTTTTTTTTTTTTTTTCTCTTTTGGTATCGGGGATCAAACTCCCAACCTCACAGTTGCCAGGCAGGCGCTAAACCCCCGGCCCTTCAGTCTCATTTTAACAACACTCAGCATTGTATAACTTCTCTTCCATCTAACCAATCCACCCATCCTTGGGAACATAAAAAAAATCATACAGCTTGCTGTATGCAACATAACTTTAGATCTAGAAGCCTTACGAAAGGACATATTATCTATATCTCAACAAACTCATAATTTTGATGAGCAAATTCAAGATTGGGACAAACTTGCTGATACTTATGATCAGCTTAATCTATAGAATTGTCTCAAGGGCCATTTTGGATTCTACACTGGATTGATTATACTAATACGTGTTTTTATTTGTGCTCCTAGTCTACTGTAGGGGATGGCAAACTTGACAATGCCTAGACATTATCCAATTATCAGGCTGTTTCAAGTCTTACAATTATAGAAACAAAAAGGGAAACTTGGGAACCGAATTACAAGACTGAAGTCCCATGGTCTGGAGACGGGTGTGACCTTGTTTTAGGAACAGAAAAGTATGCGGAAGGCTGCCACACTTCTGGCTGCACAGAGAAGGTTCTTAACTGCAGCATCCCTAAGGCAAGATACCTCTGCTGAGGACAATCTAAAAATGCAGGAATGCTGATCTGGAGAAGGACTTGTTCTCCATTCCTTTGCCTCCCTTTTATCACAGATGCTGTTCCAATCAAAGTACAATATGCCTTCCCCATGATCCTTGCTTGCTAATAAAAATGGGCTGACCTCAGAGACTGATGTGCCTTTCTGCTAGAGGCAGGTTCCTCCTTGTCCCCTTGTACCTTGAATATTGTCTTTTGTCTTTTTTTATTCCCTGCCTTTCCATCCATAGGTACAGGGTTCAGCTCAGTCCCTGGTAACCATGTCCTTGGATTAAATTAAGATGCACAACCATAACCCACTTCAGGTAAGAGTGCTGATAGCCCATACACTCCATGATGAAGTTTTACTGTTTTGATTTGACCCATCACAGCTGAAATTCATGCTGAAAGCAGAGTAGGATATATAGTAAAAGAGGAGATTAAAAATAACAGCTACAACCACACAGCCATTCGCCAAGATGAGGACTATAATTGTTATCTGTCTTTGTTTTATTATGCGTATATTTGTATCTATATATGCATATATCTGTATATGTATGTAAAAAGCAAATTTTTCTTCCTTTTTTATTTCTTGTCATCTAACATAACATGTATTCATGATAGTTCACTTTACATCACTGTGTTTATTATAAGACTGAATACCTCCAAATTAAAAAAAAGTACCGTGTCATCTAAGGTGTGAATCAATTAAAACAAAAACGTGTGGGGGGGCATGCAAAATGGTACAGAATTTAGCAGTTATCTGTGCTCACCATATGGTGTAGATGTCTTACTCCCAAAAGCAAGAATGTAGGGCTGGGGATGTAGCTCAGTGGCATGGTGCCTGCCTGGCAAGCACAAGGTCTTGAGTGATTCCTGGTACAAAAGCAAAACAACAACAACAACAGCAAACCAAGAATGTTCTCACCAGAATATATAATAATTCATTGAAATAGAAAACTTTTACTTTTTTTTTTACTTTAAAGATAGTAAAATCCAACCAAATAAGACAGAACAAAGCCAATCAAAACAATGCAGCAAAATTGGTACAGAACCACAGAACAGGATACTGGGAAAACAACAACAGCTACCATAGTATATCTTATCTTCACAATAGTTGTCCATACTATCAGGTATGGCAAAAATCAAACCAAAAACAAAACACTATAAAACAAATCAAAACAGAATATTGAATAAAGCAAAACCATTAATCAGAACAAAGCAAAACAGTGAAAACAATATTGGACTTCAAAGACAAGGTAGAAGGAAATCCCCCCTATTTACTATATTGCATTCTGTCATCCTCCCAAGAGATGCTCAGACTGCTGGCCCCAACCCTGCATAATCAACCCAACAATACAAGCATTTAAGTTGCTTTATATAAGTTAGTTGTTATCAACTGCGGCTGTTTTGAAACCATCCTGTTGCTAAGGGCAGGGGGAGGGGGGACAAGATATATGGATAGTGTATGATTCTCATCCCCCCTGGGCGAAAGCTTTTATTTTAACTAGTCATTTCATGGCCTTTATGCCTCTGAATCAACAGGCAATCCAGATATTTAGTCTAAAGAAATAAGAACTTCCAGTCATTCAAAACCCTATTGTTTATTGTATTCATAATCGCTAACACCTGGAAACAAATGTCCTTCAGTGGGTGAAGGGCTGCATCATAAGTGCGTACATAAACTAGAATACTGCTCGGCAACAAATAGGGATGTATTATATCAATACCCTCAAAAACATGAATATCATAGTATTACAATTATTTTAAAACACCAAAATAAAAGTCTATATGCTGCATTATTCTGTTGGGGGCACAGTTATAATGTAGAAATGCATTCATGAGATGGTAAATTTAGATATTTCTAGTTGATTCTGACCAAGTTACCATTCTGCTGTCTCTGGTAAATTCAGTTGACCCTGACAATGTCAGAGCAATTACCTATCCCTTAAAGCACCTTGGGCTGACCTTTCAGTAAAAGCTTTCTCTCCCAAACATTCGTATCTTATGGTAATGTCCTTAATCACTCTCATTCAGTGAAAGCTCTCTCCCAACAATTCTTGTATTATGGTAATTCCCTTAAGTATACTCATTCTGTAAGACCTCCTCCTCCCTTGGTTCCTGGATGTTTCTATTGTTTCAAACCTAGCCTTTCTGTCAATATATGATTCAACGTATGTAACCAATCGTGTAACATTTAGTCACTTGCTTTGTACCTCTCACTTCTAATTCTATATAGACTAAACTCCTTCCTGATTCTTGGTGTTTGCTTAGAAGGAATTATCCCTGCAATAGTCTCTGCCCATTGCTGCCTTCTTGTCTCCTTAGTGCAAAGAATCTTCCTTTTGGTTTGGTTTGGTTTGGTTTGGTTTGGTTTGGTTTGGTTTGGTTTGGTTTGGTTTGGCTTGGCTTAGCTTGGGAAATTTCCCACAATTCCATTTATATGACTTTATGGAAAAAACAAAACTTAAATGGAGAACAGTTCAGTTATTGCCTGGGGTTATTGTTACAGTTTAGATCTAAAATGTCCCCCAAAAGTTGTATACAGTCAGAGCTAGAGCTTTGGCAAAGTGACTGGATCACGGAGAATTACTTCACTGATGAGTTCACAACTGAACGTACTGATGAGATTTGGGGCCAGATAGGAAGATTAGATCACTGAAGGCATGAACAAGATGGGTGTATTCTTGTCCCCAGCTTCTCTCTTCTTTGTCTGCTACCAGGCTGCCATGGGGTGAGCAGTATGCTCTGTTATCCCACCTATTTGCTTCTGCCTTGAAGTCAACCAACCATGGAGTGAATCCTCTAAAACCATGAGCCCAAATAAACCTTTCCTCTTTTAAGTTTTGAGTGTTACATACTTTGCCCCAGCAATGAGAAGGTACCTAATACAGATGGGCTCGGAGCAGGATTTGATGACAAAGCAGCAGCACAAGGGAAATTCTAGAGGTGAGGTTAATTATTTCTGTATCCTAATCATGATGGTAGTAGTTACAGAACTATAGATTTGTGCAAATCAATTTCACAAGTTAAAAGTTAACTTTAATTTGAACAGGTTTTTAAATTGGCCATTAAAAGAATTTTAAACAAGGGTATGTATTTAAGAAAGAGAAATTGTGAAGAGTGAATTAGATGCATAAAACCCCAGAGGCTTACTTGTGGGGGCTGCTGGATTATCCAAATACATATGTCTGCAATCTTACCTAGGGTCATGTCAGTGAGTTGGAGGGAAGTAGCTAGGTTTGAGCAAATACTATGTTGTAAAACTGGCCACATTTGAGGAATAAGAGAAAATGCTCCTTTTTCATTTGTTTGGATTTGAGGGGGGAGTTCTTTTTTTAACTTTGGTAAGTATTCAGCAGAACTCATTCACCAGAAAACTGGATACAAGTAGCATTCTAGTGGAAGAACAATCCTTTAGTTTGGGATACAGTAAGGTTTGTAGTATAACTGTAAGTTTGTAGGCAAATATTTACATGGTGTAATGGCTGAACTAAAATAATTGTGTTCTATCTAAGTAATGTTTTTTCAGAGTGACATAATATGCTACAATTTTATAACTGATATTTCCAGGAGTCCAAAACAGTTCATTAAAATGCAAAGTGTATCTTTTTAATTCATTGAAATACTCCTCCTGGAGACATTTCTAGTTTGGTACCTGCAGCCTTTGCACATTAATTTGTTGTTTGTACAAAAGTGCAAAGTTGATGACCAGAGTTTGAGTAACAAGGATAATTACTTAGCTCCCCAGTGTAGCTTGAATCTGTCTTTCATGACAGTTATCAGCTCAACTGAGAGCAAGCTCTTCAGCCTCCAGGATAAAAATTAAAAAGCTGAGTAGGACAGATGTTTTCAGAAGTACTTGCATGCCCATCTTCAGTAACAGGGACTAAGGTAGCCTTTAATTTTACATCTGAAGGATGATGAGGAAAAAATTACATCCGCCTATTATCACATAATATTTCTCAGTAGGCCTAATTATGTTTATGGTACTTAATTCTTCAAATGACTGGTTAGGTTTTTGTTCTCATTAGTGCTGGAAGAAAAGATATAATGCCTGACCTGGAGAACAAGAGTCGTGTCTTTACCATCTGTCTTACAAAATGAAAATAAACTAGTAAAGCACAATGGTTCTCAAAGCCACAGAAGACAATGCTTGTTCCTCTGTTGTTTTGTGTTTCTTTGATTCATATGGATAAATCTGATTTTCCAGAACATCATTTTCTTTAAGCAGCGTGTCTGTTATTTCTATTGACTTCTTCCCTGTCTCTGACACAATTCTTGATACATAGGCAAAATTTACAAATACTAATCGACACTGATGTACAGTAATGAATCTTAAAATGTCCTTGATTGTGCTTTACTTGAACCAATAGATGTCTCTTGTTCTCCATCTTGTCTGTTCCTATCATGCATCTCCCTTTACCCTGATGCTCACCCGTTTTTATACTTTTGAGTCTCTTTCCCTTACTCCTTCCAAAGTTTCTAAAGGCAGAGAGACTATTATTAACGTTAAGAAAGTAGTTGAATTTCTTACGGCAACATATTTCAGGAACCCAACTTAGCTGCTTAAACTGCTTGACTGTAAAGAATTGGTAATTTTACTGACTCCCAAGAAAGTTGTTTTTTGGAAGGAAGTAAGGAAATGGAAGTGATGCCTGGAGGGGAAAAATTTGTGGGTATGTGAATTTATAACACAGTGGGAAACCATTGACTCCCTACACCACACTCTGAACTGGGCCTGATTCCCAGGAAGATGGAAAGTTATAATAGTGATGTTGTAAATTCATTGTACCTCAGCATACACATTTTTTCACCAATATAACCAATTTTGCATTTAATACCTTACTGGTTTCCAAGGTTATCACCTAAGGTTTCAGTATATGACTGCAGGGGTTCCACCTTCATGATAAAATGAGACTGGCTTAATGAATAGCAGTTAACCAGATAAAGGTTTGAGAAAGTAGAAAGAACAGTTCAGGAAAAGTAGGCAGATTGATCAACATGTAAGAAAGAACTAAATGTTTGGAAAAATCTCCAATGTTTTGTGATTTTTGAAGCTTGATGTTATAAAGTACTGTACCAAAATTGAAGAATAGACAGGTCTTGCTTGTTTTCACTAAATGCTGACTTTCCACAGGGAAAGCCAGGGATTGTCAACTGTAGCCCAATGGGTACAGCTGCCTACAGATCTGGATAAGAGAGGCGTAAGGTTGCATTTAGATGTATCGGGAATGTCAAGTTCAGAGACCAGAGAGGAGAGTGATGGAACATCTGCTAGGTTTTAATGTTCCTGCTGCGGCAGTGAGGAAACAGGAATGGTTCTTTGTCCCTGAGAGAAGTGAGCTCAGACACTTATGTTGTACACTATCAGAGTGTGTTCATTAAATCTGACCTATTTTTCTAGATACTGAAAAAAAGCTTATTATATTCACAGTTGTGCTCTTCTGGTTCTCTCAAATCCTCTGGCAAGGCTGAAATATACACTTATTTAGCCATTAACATTAGTCCTTCTCCATTTTTTAACAGCTGAGTGGTACATTAACTGAAGCACTAGATCTCTAGTTCTTAATTCTCCCATCTCAAAATGATCTGCGATTTAAAGGGCCTCTGAAAAGTTGCTTGGAAGCTGAGGTGCCAATTAAGAAGTCACATTATCACCTTATAGAATGACCTCCTGTTCATTCTAACTCAAGTCATATAGATCTAACCTCTCTTTTTTCATATTTTTTCTTGAATTCTCTTGAGAGCTAAAGTCAAGGGAAGATCACCTCTCAAATGTACTCAATAAATTAGGCAAATTTAAATAGAGAAGAAATTTACATTATTTTTTAAATTTCCCTTTCCTAGGATTATGTAATGGAGATTTTAGAAGTAAGGCAGACCACCACTAAGCCTAACTTTAAGGCAGACAATCCAGGTAGCTAACTGAAGACTGGCATATTGACCCATAACAGAATTCCAGGTGAAAAGAAAAGGAATTGATTTAGATTAGAAAGATATGGCTATATAAATAAGAACACTTAACGTATTCTACAACATTACAAAGGTGTATATTTAGATCAATTGACTATCCATAATAAACTCTTTAGCTACATTATAATTAAGCTTCTAAGATTTCATTAGTTAATAAATTATTAGGAATCTTTCAATTATTGTAGACTTTCCTTTCCAACCATTTAATTATATTTATGGCTTACCACCAAGTTTCCGGGTTCTCTTAAATTTTTGTGCACAAAGTTGAATAGAATATAACTCCATAAATGGCAAAATTTGACTTTTTGTCTTTTTAAATTTTTCTCAGCACTTTGAATACTCTTGTGTTGCTTAGCACGCTACAGCCCCTCACCTAGGAATTGTACCTTCATTTCATGCACTGTACTCTTTGATGTCTACTAGCTTTCTTCAAAGACTTGCCTCTGTAGTAACAAGATTCCTGTCACAGCCCAAGTAGCATGTTCTCATATGACAGTACCCCAAGAAGGAGGAAAGGGGTGAGGATAAATTGTGCTTTTCCCCATTTTAAATTTATTTTTAATATTTATTTTTTGGTGGCACAGGGCATTAAAATTACCACCTTCCTACTGAGCTATATCCCAGCTCTTTTTAAATTTATTTTCAGAGAGCGTCTCACTAAAGCCATTAAATTTCCAAGAATGCTGGGATTATAGGCAGGAACTACCTGCCTACATTTGGACATCCTTTCAATTTTATCAAAGAGAAAAAGCTCTGCAAAAGACCACCTGATGTCATTTCATTTGTTTTCATGGGTCAAATATAAGTCAAATGGCCATTATTGGGAGCAGAAAAGAATGGAGAAATGAATTTTCTGGCAAAAATATACAGCATTGCCACCATTAAATGACCAACTCATAATTATTCCTTTTTATAAATAAGGATAATTTGAACATAAATAATTATAATTATAAATTATTTGAACAAAGTAAATTTATTCTTATCAAGAAAAAAAAAGCCAAGAATAGCTTTTGAGTAGGTCACCAAGAATATCTGGACACAATTTGAATTGCAGAATATGTGAGTGAAGGATTTCCTTGATTTAGAAATTTGGTAGATAAGAAAGAATTGGAAGATGAGCTGGCTTGGGTGGAGCAAGAAAGATGACTTCCATTTTGGATATAGCAACTTAGAAATGCCTGTGGCAAATTGAGCTGGATATGTCCAAGTAAATGGGAAAAACATGAGGGCCAGTTCTTAGGAGAAAGCCATATACTGAGGAGGCACTCAAGAGCAATCAGTGGATTTGATTGTGACTGAAGCTATGAGTTTGAATGTGACTAGTTACAGAAAGTATAAAGAGAGAAAAGGTGAAGAATTTTTATGAAGTGCCAAAATGTAAGCATAGAAGGAGAAATTCAGATCCTAGAAGGTAGTTTTGAAGACTAAGAGAGAAAAGGGGAAAACCAGGAAGGGTAAGGTCTTAAAAATCCATAAATAATGTCAAAAAAAGTACTGATAAGGTCAGTCAATATTGTGAAAAAGTTAAATAAGATATAGTAGAAAATATCAATGGTACAACTTGACAGTTAGGATATCATTATTTGATAGCAGCATTTCCAATAGAATGATTAGTAAAGGACCAAGTTATAGCAGGCTGAAGAATAGATGAAATTAAAAGAAAATGAGAAGTGTTTAGTAGGTTACAACACACATAGATATATGGTACCATTATATACAGTTATAATTAAGGTTTGCAACATCTTTTGAAAGAATGAAAATGGTGGAAAAATTAAGCACCATAATTTTTTTCTGTATGTCCTTTTAGAATACCCTTTAATTGATCTGTGGTGTCTAATCTGTCTATAGTGAGACATATATATATATATATATTAGGTGTGAATTTTTCAATTATATATATATATATATATATATATATATATATATATATGTTTTAGGCCTGAGCTTTTCAATCTAATAAGTGCTATAATTGAACTTGAAGTCTAATACTAATTTCAGCCCTTACTAGTTTTGTAACCTGACCTTGCATAGTTTGTTAAAGGTTATACAACTAGCATGCAAAGCAATTCAATTTTAAACTCAGATATGACTCCAAAGCCCACATTCTTTACCACTGAGAATTTTGGGGAACCAGTTGAAGTATGAGTCACCTCCATCATTTAACAAGGCCAGCACAACTTTAATTTTTCTCCATGTGTCTAACTAACCTCCCTTCCATAAAGGCTACAAGAGAAAATATTAAATACAAGTCCTTTGCTGAAGAATGCTGCCAAGAAATAGAATTAAAGGGGGTAATCACCGTATTCTTAAGGACAAGAAGTCCATCCCTTAATGACATCAAACCATCCTCTTTCTTGGAATTCTCAGCTGCTGGTATCTGAGAACAGATAAGCTCTTAAGTGGAGAAGCTCTCTAGTAAAGGGCTTTGTGAAAGAGGAATGTAATTAAGTGGTACCAATAATATAAACGTCATATGCACACTTTATAGTTCATGCTACATTCATTATCGAGGGATTCAAGATAAAAATATTTGTGATAATAAGCAGCATTTAATTATGCTGCTTATTATCATCATTAGAGTGAAAACTTAGGAAATAAAAAGGTTTAAGCATTGATATAAAGTCAACCACTCATATTTCAAATTGCTTAGAAGCATAATGTAAACAAGTTTTTTTTCATTAAATGGGGGAAATAATTTATTACAAAGGATTTCCAAAAAAAAAAACGGGTTGTTATCTAAAATTGTGCTATCTTTTAATGGATTTTCCATGGCCGAGGGCTTGTCTTTTTTGTATTTTACTTCCTCTCCTACATCCTAGTGAAGAAACAAATAATGACGGCAACTAATGCCAGGTCCTTTGAGCTATTGCTTTACAATAAAATAACTTAGAGAGGCAGACTAAGGATACAGTCAACTTTTATAAGAAAATTGTTCATGTTTTCCTCTGATACAACCTTTCCATTCTGGTGTTTTTATGACATCTACAGTCTCTGAGGAGTGACTATACTAAGACTGATATTTTAGAACAAGATTTTCCTTATTACTTAATCACTACAATTTGACAATAAAACCATATACCTACAATTGGCTAACTTTAAATATTGCTCAAGTCCAGAAAACTGGATGTCTAAAAGGATTCATTGTTTTATCATGGCATATCAAATTTTACCTTCCTGCAGAAGCTCTGAGTCTGAATTCTTTATGCCACCAGTGAGATAAAACATTTTGTGATTTTCTTCTCCACGCTGAGCATCTAAAATTTTAAAAATCTAGTTTCATGTTACATGATAAAACAATAATCATCTAAAGTCCTTTATAAAATGTTACATTTGGTAACCTGTTGTTCTGCATTCATAAAAGCAACGACTCCTGAGTTACTGGTTGTTATCATAGGCAGTACGCCCAATTCATTTGGTTTTTAAGGACTCAGAGGAATACTAAAGACAAGCATGCATTTTGTTACTAGTGACAAACTTTCTAACTATTGCATCTGTTTCTTGAACTTATGTGTTATAACTAGGTTTGCACACTCCTGTGTCTCACATTGCTATGAAGTGAGCTGCTGATGGCCCACAATGGGGTGAAAGCTACAGTCTCTTACAGTGCCTGTGCTTCACGGTTTTGATTCTGTTTACATCTAGACAAAGTTTTTTATCAGTTCCTAGTGGGACATGTCCTCAGCGGTTCCCTTCTCTTCGAACTAGTGACTAGCAATACTTTGGGACTTTTGCTCATTTTATACGTAGCATGAACTTTACAGCTGCAGTCATAATGAGCTTCCAGGCTACCTTTTTGATAATACGAAGTTGTCCCTAGAAAAATGTTCTTCAGTCTATTGTACTTTTTCTTCTAAATCAGATCTTTCTTCTCAAAGGGAAGACATTTCCTTCTTTTGAGAAAGTTGGTGTGAAATATCCACCATGCAAAATAAAAAATAAAAAACAAAACAAAACACAAAAACCTCCTCTGTATTTGAGATTATTCCACTCAGAGGGAATTACTCCACACTGGCTAGCCTTACTATCATCATTATACTTCTTTTCCATATATGTCCTTAAGAATGTTCAGAAACTAGCTAGAATTTCATTTGTGTTTACCCCTGCTTCTTCACTCACATTTTTTATTCTTAAGTTATAGATCCTCTTGTCATCTTCTAACCATCTTGTCATCTTTTGTATTGTTACTTCCTGATTCCTTGTTATTTTTAAGAGATCTTTCCTTTCGCAATCACACCTTGCAAACCTGTCTTCAAGGTTTGAGAGTCTGTCTATCTTTAGTTTCTTTCAAGCAGTTTTGCCAATTTTCAATGGAGTTTTTAATTTCCTGGTAATCTTTTTGAGTCTGTTTCATGTATTCTAGATTTTTTAATTATTTTTCATCAAAAATTTCTCTCCTTTTTCTATGCCCCTCCATTCTTCCATGTGTCTTCTTGAGAGGTACTTAGCATTTCTTTTATTATTTTTCTTATATCTTCCTTTACGTGTATTAGAATTTCTGTTTTTAGTTCTTTTATAATGTCATGAAGATAATTCTTTATGTCAGATGCTGCTTTTTCAGGCACTGCAGGTGTGCAAAACTCCCCCCCCCCATCTCTTGTGTGTTTCTCTCTCCTAGGCCAGTAGTGTTTGTGATGTGGGACGGAGATTTCCTTTTGTTTCTTCCTCTTGTCATGTTTCTGGTTTCTTCCAGACAAACGGATAATGGGGGTCCCCAGCACTTCCTGTATTGGCTATGATTACTCTGAAGCGTGCTGACTAGGGATTGCTGCCCTCCTTGGTCTGCTGATGACCGCTGAAGAACAAGCAGGGGCAGGGCAGGCTGGGCCCTCCCTTCTGAGCTCGTCAAGCTCTGGGAGTCTTCATCACGTTAGTGTGTGCTCCCCAGACAGGGCCGATTAGGTATAACTTCAGGGAGACCTTGTCTGTGGCTATTGGATTTCACACAGGGGCGGGACTCAGTCCAAGCAGTTCTCACCAATCTGTTCTGCACTAGGAATGGCTGACTGAAGCCGCTGCAGTTCTGGTTCCAGGTTTAACCTGCCTGATTCCAAAATGTTGCCCAGCCAGTTACCCACTCCCGTGGAAGGACCAACCTCCCTGCACTCACCGGGGGCTGGCACGGATCTCTGAGCAGAGCACCACTGTCCATTCCACCAGTCGTCTCAGCGACTGCATTCTCCTGAGGAGGCCTTCAGGCTCCCCGACCCCCAACTTCACCACAACTGTGCGTTTTCAGATTCCAGCAGTTTTTCGTACACAATGGGACTGGCTCTGGTGAGAGCACATCTGGCTATAGTCCTCTGTCCATGGCTTTCTTTTTTCCCCCTTTTCTCTCCTATTTTCCTTTTTCCTTTAGTTTCTTTCTGGGTCGAGGATCTATCCCCTTCTGTCTGGTCTTCTCCAGGGTGTTTTGTACCAGCATCTGAGCCATTTCTCTCAGAAAGGCTCTCTGTTTTGCTGCTTACTGATCCGCCATCTTCCCAGCTCCCCCAAGAAACTAACTAGAATTTTAATGAGATACATTTGAAGAGATCAGTGACATATTTTTATTTGTATGAAGAGCTCAAACTAGGAAAAAAACAAACATGATTTAGTATAAATTTAGAAGACACTAGTTCTTTTGCTATTAAAGATGCTGTGAGAGGGCCAGGGATTTAGCTCAGTGGCTTAAGCGCTTGCCTGGCAAGTGCGAGGTTGTGAGTTTGATCCCCAGTACCAAAAAAAAAAAAAAAATGCTGTGACACATGATAGCTAAGGCATGACCTAGGCTTTAATGCTGGCTTTCCAATTTAGCCACAAGGATTAGTGATAAATAGAGGAGACTATGACCTGCTAACAAAAGTTACAACCTTGCTATGTATACTTAAGCATTAGTTCTCTTGCCAGTGTGGCAAAGATACAAAGAAGCAAAGGTGAAAGGGATTTCAATAGGTATGGAATGACGGAATACAGGTGTTTGGAGAATGGAGGGCAGGTTTAGAGAAAAGGCATAAACATAGATCTAAGTCTTTCAGGAAAGGGCAAACAATCAAGAGGGTGCTAAATAAAACCATGACAGCAGTGATTATTTAAAAAATGGTTTTAAAGGAGGATGAATTTCATGCATGAGAAAATGATAATAATAACTAATATAGAGAGCACTTCTAATCTGCTAGAGATTAATGCTTGTATATATCGTCTTGTTTAAGCTTCATGATCCTATGAGGTACATACTGTTCTCATCTTTATGATACTAATAAGTTGAGGGTGCTCCTGAGAGCCTAAATTCTTTGCTCAGAGGCAGGAGGTTTGTGAGTGATGAGATCAGGATTCACACCCTGGGAATCCTCAGACCCTTCACTTTCACCCATAGCCATATGGGTGCCTCCATTTACCAAATCCAGGGACTGATGAGAAAGTTGTACTCTAACTCTTGGGAAAGGACTTACTTTATTCACTAAGCAGAGCAATGAGCTATCCAGTTTTTTTCTAGAGAAAAGAAGATATCAAGGTGGAGGATACACAGAATGCGATAAGATAAAGTTATTAATGTGTAGGAGCTCACAGTTCTCTTCCTCTTTAATCTCTGGGGAGAGCAAGAACAAGGATGCAGGGATGCATTCTTACAAGATAAGCTATCAGAGTAGAATACATTCCATATAGGAACTTTATATGACACAAGGAGAATGTGGGAACTGTGAGTCTTATAAAAGGATAGAACTTAGATTAAAGGTTACTTTGGAAGAGTTTAATGAAAATTATTGGAACCAGAGATGAAGGAGTAAGCTAGAGTAACCACAAAATTTACAGTCTAAACTGAGGCACTTGTGAGTGGCAGGGGCACTATTAATGATAATGATGAATCAACAAATAAAAAGCCAGGGTATTTGTTCACCCTAGCTAAAGACTCTGGTAATCATTACTTGGGACTATCACTGTTGAAATTAGGAGAGTGACTGTAATAGGAGGACTCTAACTCTTTTGGGAAGATATGAGGTATATTTCGGTCAAATGGAATTTGTAATTATTATGCATCACAAACATATGGTACTAATTTTTTTTAAAATAGTGAAAAATAAATTAGTAGAGCAAGACCCATGCTGGAGTTTAGACATGCCAGAGAATCCAAGAGGGTAGAAACTTTGATAAGATAGGATGTGTACAAAGTGCTTGAGCCCATTAAAGAGATAAGATTAAAATTCCTGTTTGGGTCATGTTTCTTTAAATGCAAAACTACTCCCACAGCTGAACTAATGGGTAATGGTTTATGAGTTTTGCTAGAGTTTGTACATGAAAGAATCTGCACAATACATGTGGACATAATCAGAGTGAAACTGGTAGAGACTGAGTGGATGAAGTCCATCTGAAAATAAGCACAAGAAAATAAAAGTGCCTGGGAAGACCAGAACAAGAGAATATAGGCAGTTTAAATTATAAGGGGCAAATGTAGGTTTCCCTTGTAATACTTGTTTTTGTGGGATACATACTACAATAAGAACACCAAGTAGCCTGTGTTTACAAAAACTTATACACAGCCAGGCAGTTTGGCTTCACAGAGAAGTTAAAATAATTCAAAGCGTGAAAGCTTGTTTAGAATTCAACATAACTTCAGATACCAGGTTACCTCCTTCCCTTGGATAGCAGGGACTTGTTTCCCATTCTGCCATGATTGCATCTCAGCTCCCCTCTCTGCCTAGAAGTTATTGGCTTCTGCTTTTTCTACTGAGAACTCCCTTCTTCTGCGTTTCTGGCATTCAACTTCTCCAAGACAGAGGATCCAAGTTGTTCATTCACGCACTGTGCTCTAGAGAGCTCCTGCTGGGAAGAGTATTTGCGTTAGAAAAACTCATATGCTTCTGATTAGCCTGAAGCATAGCTGTACTTACATCAAATGTCTTCCCAGTGTTCAATAACGATGATCAGGGTCACCGAGTTACAGCAAGCAGAATGTGGCTGCTGATGATGCCTGGACACTACACACCCCTAGACGTACTACACCCCTGCAGCTGCTCCTCACGCACTTTCTCAGGCTCATGCTCCTCTTCGGAGGCATTTGGCGATGAATTTTGTCAAGGGTGAGGCTTAGAACTTTTTCTCTTTTCCCACTTTTTTTATTTCTTCTTTACAATCTCCATCATGCCCACTCATGCTGTTCATGGACCTGATTCCTCAAGACATGGACTAATAATTCCCAAATGTGTATCTGCTACCATGATCGCTCCTTTGCATTCCAGTTCTGATATCAGTTGCCAATTTGACATTTCCACTTTTGTATCTTAGAAGGATCTCAAAATGCAATATATTCTAGATGTAACCTACATTCTTCTGCTTGTCTTCCAGAACACACTTTCTTAATGAATGACAGTACTGCCCATTTAGTTGCAAAAGCCAAATTTATGAACTATCCTGGACACATCCTCTGTCTCAGCCCTATTTTAAATCTACCTCCTTACTCTGATCATCTCACTGCTTCAGCACATTTTAAAACTAATTCTTACACCCTGTAGTCACCGCTCCAAGTTTATGCTACCATCGCTACTTTTCAGGGTTCCTACAGCCCAAGCACATTCCCATAATCGACTCTGGCTTCATTTTAATCCATTTTAAACACCACAGTTATACTGAGTGATGCAACAGTCAGCTTTTATCATGTCAACTGCCACCCCCCTACAATCTTTCAGTGATTTCCTATCTTTCCTGGATCTGAGGCCAGCATCTTTATGTGACCAAGTGGGTCTAGTCTAGGTTTAGGGTACTTCACTGCCTTCCTTTTATATAATGTTCCTTTGTTTCAGCCACATTGGTCTCATTTCAAACCTTTGAATACGCTAGACTCCTTCATGCTACAACTTGTTTTAGTGAACTTATTCCTTGCATGGAAACTCCACACTGCGTGTTCTTCTGCATAACTTCTAACCACTCTTCAGAACTTAGCTTCTCCTGATCCCTGCCTATGTTTGCATCCATTGCTATTTACTGCCATAAGTTCATATTTGTGTCTTTAAGAAGAATATATGAGTACTATGACTAAGATGCGCTTCATGCTTATCTGAATCTCCCCTCATACTTTAACATTGACATTAGGTATAGTCTTATCTACTTATTTGGCATCATAACCCCAGCACCTGGAAAGCCCTGAAGAATATGTTTTGAATGGATAAATGGATGAGCAAAATCGTTAAAGGCCATTCCATCAGCACCAGACTATAGAAATGATACAATTTCTTTTTGAAGGGCTTCAGGTCACTTGAGCTGGTATAACAAAATGCCATAGACTAAGTGGCTTTTAAACAACACTCACTTATCTTAGTTCTGGAGGTAGGGAAATCCTAGATCAAAGTGTCAGCAGATATAGTGTCTGGCTAGGACTTTCTTCCTGGAAAAATAAATGACCATCTTCTAATTGTGTTCTCATAGCAGAAGGGGCAAGTGACTTTCCTAAGTTCTCTTATAATGTCACTAATCTCATTCATAATGAGTATACTCTCATGGCCTAATCTCTTCCAAGGAATACACCTCCAAAAAACAGATTGGATTGCAATGTATGAAAGAAGGGGGCACACAAATATTTAATCCATTGAAGATGATTTATCAGCATAATTTCATTCAAAGTATACTAAACATAAGCAGAAAAACTCCTAAAGAATGAAAAATGAATTCTATAGATTATCTACTGTAACATTACTGTCATATCAACAAAATTCAACTCCAGCATTCAAAAAATATTATTAATCTGAAATGTAAGTTTAGAAAAAATCTGGAAGAGTGCAAAGCAAGTGAAAAAGAAATTGGTAATGAGATCCTTTGGCTTGAAGGAAAGTGTCAGACTGTCAGAAAGTGTCAGACTTTCTGAGCTTCTGTGCAGAGAGAAGACAGTGGCAGAGAAGAGATTTTTAACATTCTCAATCTTAGCTAGAAGTCAGAAACATGATGGTTGTATTGTAAATAACTCATTCCAATACCAAAGACACTCAACTAAGTAGATTCTACTGTGAAAAATTAAATGAATTTACAAAGAATATAGTCACATTGTAATGGAAATAAACATGCTATAACTATACAACTTTTAATTTTGTATGTGGGATATGTTGTAACTGTTATATTTCTTATAGTTACCTTCTTCGTAAAGGACACATATATCCCTGACTCAGATACCAAATTCCTTTACGGTCTTGATGTGACATATAAATACAACACCTGAACCACTAAGGAAAAGATTAATAGATTTGATGGTATAAAATTTCTGCAAATCAAGATAAAAGTTGGATTAGCAATTTTTCAAATGTAAACTGATTAAAAATTTGCAACACATAGGCATAAAGTTCTAATATTTTAAATACAATAGGACCTCTTAAGAATCTATTGAAAAATACAAGTATCCCAAAGGAGTAGTCAGCAAAGAATGCTAACTTATGATTTAAAAAATGAAGTATGAATGGTGAGAGAAAACAAATGAGACCTTGCTGATAATTTTTTAAAATAAAAATAAAAAATTACAAAATAAACAATGCCATACAATTTGTATCATTTGAAAAAGACTCAAAGGAATAAAAATAATCAATGCTGGCATGTGTGCTAGGGAAAGGGGACTTTCAAGCAATCTAAGCAGTAATGGAAATAAATTGGTCCAATAATTTTAATGGGCCAACTTACAATGCACATGTCAAAATCATGAACATATATATCATTTAACTTATAAATTTAATCTAAAAGGCATTTAGAGTACAAAAAGTATTGAGATTAAAGAGGCTAACTAAGCAATGTGTTCAATAGCAAAATTATGAAACTAAAGTTTCAACAATAAATTGGTTAATAAGTAAGTACAATAAACCTATTCCATGGAAAATGCTATACCCATATATTTTCTATGTTTATGTATATTTAGTGATATAAAGAGCAAAATGAAAGACAGATAAGTTGAGTTTAGTGTACTGTAAGCTCAGCACTTAGGAGGTTGAGGCAAGAGAATTGCTGCAAATTTGAGGCCAGCCTGGGCTACAAAGTTAGTTCAAGGCCAGCCTGAACTGCATAGTCAAAAAAAAAAAAAAAAAGGGGGGGGGGGGGTGGGGATTTAACTCAGCAGGCATAAGCACCTGCCTGGCAAGCACCAGGTCATGAGTTAGATCTCTGGTAAGAAAAAAAAAAAAAAAAGACAAAAGACAGATCATAGGAAGTGTAGGCAGGAAAGGGACAGGGGTTAAAAAAGGAATTAAGATGTGTTATGTACATGTACTAGCTCCACATAAGAAATGCAATCATTATGTACTATGAACATATACTAATACAAACTAAAATAATGATAATTAAATAAAAATAATCAAAAATACTGTTTGTGATTAGTTGAGTGGTGGTACATGCCTTTGATCCTAGCACTTTGGAGGCTGAGGCAGGAGGATGGTAAATTCAAGTCCCACCTGTGCAACTAAGTGAAACTCTGTCTCAAAAAAAAATTAAATAAAAAGGGCTGGGCATATAGTTCAACGGTGCAGCTCTCGTGGGTTTGATTTCAAGTACAGAAAAAGAGACTGTGGTTTGTTTGGTATGATGAATACACAAAATGGTACTTTCTAAATATCTATGTCTACCTATAAATGATTAAACATGCATTTAAAATCTCAAGAAAATTTACCAAAAGATTAGCAGAAACTATTCCTGGGTAGTAAGATTATGAATGAGTTCCATTTTTCTTTCTTTCTATATTATTTAATTTTTATAAGCTTAAACTACTCTTAAAGTTGAAAGCAGAATGCTATATATACTTATCTAATAGTTTCTTAGATCATAAAATAAGTTACACTGGTACCTTTATCAAACTATATCCTGCTGTTTCAAATATCTACTTTTTTACTACTATATGTTTGCAATACATGACAGTTACACTCATCTTGCGGAACTAGTACATACACATATCAAATTTAACTTTTCTCACAGCTGAAAATTCTGCCTTGAAGTAGATATCCCTTTCCAGGAATAGTACGATAACTCTAGCGTGCCACCTAGTGTTAGGAACTTGGATCTCTTAAGAAAGTTGCAAAGATTATTAAGTATTCCAATTCACAATTCCATAAGCAATTTGAGCAAAACTAATACCTCTTTAAAAAGAGACAGATTTGTTGTGATTATGTATGTAGATCAAAGATCGAGTTACAAATTCTAACAGCAACTATTGTTTCTTCAATTCAGTAGTACAAAATTGAAGAAACTGAAAAATAATACCCAAGAGCCAAGGCAGGCAAAATATCATTTTAAACTGGTAAGGGGGAAGGGTGAGTCTCTGGTTACACCCTCATAACACAGCATACAGACGCTTCGGACCACAACTACCATCATTTACCAAAGTTCAGAGTCAACCAGTTCTTTAAAGGATTGCAAAAACAAAAATTCTATTTGAAGACCTACTCAGAGACCACTTATCTTTGGCCTAAGGATAAAAAACCAAAAAATGTAAACAGCAGATTTTGTTCTTTCTGTCTTATCCAATCATATCACTACTCATGATAAGTTGATGTTCTGTTGATAGTTTGGTTCCAGGCTCATCTTAGAATAAATCAATATAACTAAAGTAGAACCACACATCATTCAGGCAAAAATATTTATTGGTTACCTGACTACCTTTCAGCCAATATGTTAAGCTGCTTGGAAATTAATAGTCTAAAGACAGAGTTTCTGTTGTCAAGGACTTATAAAGACTTATGAAGACATACAATTTTCTGAACTAAAGACACTTTTCCAATGTGAAAACTTGTATCAAGTTCCTTGGAGATTTTCCTACACAATGAATGATAATTTTATTTCTAAGAGCTCATCCTACAGAAATGACACAAGTCAGGCACCATGGTGCACACCTGTAATGCTAGCACTCTGGGCAGCCAAATGGCCTGGGCAGCAGTGTCTTGCGGAGACCCTGTCTTAAAATAAAAATGGAGCTGTGCGTGTAATTCAGTGTGAAGGTCTTCCACGAAATTTTCCACTATCCCTTCTCCCCCAAAAGAAATAATGCAACCATCTAATCTCAGCAATCTATAATAGCAACAAATTAGAAACACTGTAAGTGATCAAAAATAGAGGCTAAGAAATTAAGAAGCATTCATCCAACAGAACACTGTGCAGTCATATAATATGATATATCAAGGAATTTTTAGTAGACTTTTCAAACAGCCATATTGCAAGTGAAAAGAGAAGGAAATAATATGCAAAAGACCAGGCGCTTTTCTACAAATGAGATGATCATAAATGACTCCACCTGTCAGCATTTCTGTAATTGTCATGAACAATGAGCACAGCCAGGTTCCCAGACAGGGCTTGATGGTGGAGCTATTCACAAGTCACAGGATTCCTTAAAGCAAGCCCCCAGTACTGTAACAGACACATAGACAACCAGGTCCTTTTACAGTCTTAAGACTGGAAAATAGCACAGACTGAGTATAGCTGTAGCATATCAAACTTACATCACTCAGAATGAGACTGTAAAACAACATGAGATTGAAAAATACAAATACTCTATATTAAAGCTGTCTTTAAATATTGGGGCAATTCTAGTTGCCAGAACTTCCAAATCCAGTTTTCTGACTATTTTAATTTATTGGGTGATTAGGCAAAGCTTTCTCCCTCTTCTATAAAACTGGAACAATTTTCAGGAGTTTTGTTTTCAGCCTTATTAGTCCATTGTATTGCTTCTTCTATGCTTATGTGGATAAGAGTTATCTGTATACCTGCCAAAGAACTGGGGGATTATCTAATTTGTGATGGAACCAGTTATCACGGTCTAAACTGACAGTCAGAACAGACATTAGACTAAACCAAAAGTAAAATTTGTCTTTCCAGCAAAAAGCCTTTTGTCTATTCTTTTTGCATTTACTTAGTAACTCTCCTTATCCATAAACTCAAACCTCACCTAATACACCTCATGAAAAATAATATATCCATCCACGGCATTCACTTAAAAAACATACTGGGTAAGTACATTTTGAATATGTCCATGTACTGGGTGCTATGCAGGGATGGAGGGAAATGAAAATGTATCTATATCCTTTTGAATTATAGAATTTGGGAGAGGGGTGAGGATTAATAGACAAAGAGAGAAAGAAGCAGTATGGAGCAAGCAGAAGTGACCACAAAGCAGGGGACAGGCAAGAGTTGCCAGAGGAGGTGATACAGGCTGCAGAGGACCTACTAGGGGAAGCCACAGAAGTTTGAATTTAGAAACTGCTGCATTTGAGAAACTGGAAAAGGCCAGAACACCATAAAGTTGTCTCTAAAGATGAGAGGCAGGGCTTAGGCATGTGGGACAAAAGTGTGGTCTTTATCCCAAGAGTCAGAGACTCCAGGATCCACAGAGAGCTCTACTTCCGGCTTCTCGTTCTCTTCCGGACAAGCATGTTGCTTTAACAGCCAGTAAGGGTTCAAATCATCTTTGTAAAGAGAAAACATTGAGTTAAATGAACACCAAGACTCACTCCAGTTGTGAACTTGTATATTTCACATGCTGTTGTTTACTTAGGCTCACATCAATATTTTATCTAATATTGTTTCCTTAGTAAGGGATAAAATATAGTCAAATGCAAGAGAAGTTTCAACCACACACCAATAAACTCTGATCCTTCATACACTGAAACAGATTTGGAATGATTCTAACTTTATTCGAACATTGTCAGTTCCTTTTGTATAGCTACAGCCTTCTAAGCAAAAAAGGTTCTAATGAACAAAGAACATTCTTTAGAATCCTATGCGACCTTGCAATTTAGCTGCTCAGTCATATTGAAGTTTTAACTTTGGTCTAATGTGGTCATTTTTTATACTATTTAAGAGAGCTCAGTATTTTTTCCTAAGTCTATTTCTAAGTTTACTTTCTAGTGTTTTATACTTATAAAGGCCAAGAGTAAGAAAGCCTGAATATAAATGACAGCTCAGAAAAAAAATAATTAAATATATTTACAAAAGCCCATTGAACATAAATAATAGTTCTAGGGGATTAACTAATGGTTAACTTGTAACATTCAGCTGAGCTGAATTAGCGTGGTGCTGGGCATGGAAGGCCCAGCTGAGGATTACTGCCAACAGCATAAAAGGAGAACTGGAGGGGAAGGTGGTACACTGTTGAATCTCCCGGAGAAGCTTATTACTCTGGCTTTCCTGATACAAACTTAGCTGCTCTCATCATCTGAAGAGCTTGGGTCCTCACTGTTATTGAGGATGGCTGTGGTTCTTTTCAGGGGAGCTCTGGTCCTTGAGTGTCACTTGCTGGCTCCAGCGTAGATCCTCAGCCAGCGACACAGATCCTTCATCCCACTGGTGCAGACTTTCTAGAATCCACCACTGACCGTTGGGCCTTCCCAGCACTGATCCTTGATACAGACTTGCATAAGACAGTGCTGTGGTCTCTAGGCCTCCAGCTGGACTCCTGCAGGACACTGCCATAAGATCCAGGCTCTAGTATATACACAGATATCTCATGTTCTTGCATGTGACTATTTGAGTATTATAAAATAACACTATAAGTTATGTGTCCTGTATTAAATCTTGTCCCGTGTAAACCCTGACTACAACAATGCTAATCATCACTTTTCTAGTTTTAGATGTTCTTGCCACCAAAGTCAACTGAGTCCATTCAGAATACTATAGATAAAAGTAATATAGGTAAAAAACAGGCTGAGTTCTAAAAAAGAGCATTTCATTTCTTTCTTCTTGCATGGTGAACTTATTATATCTCAAGCAAGAAGCTATGATTTGAGTCTTTAAGGCAAAACAATTTTCTTAGATGTTTCAATTTTGTCTAGGTGGTAGTTCAATTCTTACTGTTTTTGTTAGGTCGTGGAAAAGGGCTGTTCTCTCTGTGTAAAGAATCTTGAATTTAATGTTCAGAAAGCAGTGACCTTTACAGACGCCAAAAGGTGGCTATATATTGGATAGAATGAAAATGTCAGTTTCAAAAACTCCAAATGATGTTAAAAATATCCAAGAAATGCTCTAAACCACAAAGAGGGGATGACAGAGCATTTTGAATATTAAAATCTAAACTTCTATAGTCCTTTCCTTCTGCTTACTTGGGATTTTAATTTTTTCTGTGTGTGCACATGTACACATGAAGTATGTGCGTGTGTGTGTGCATGCATGTGCATGTGATTTCATTTTAAAATGTATACATGCGTGCCCTTTCAAGGGAGGAGGAGCCACAGGTGGCATGGTGACCAACCAGTAGGTGGTGAGGAACAGCAGGCTGCCTGGCGTGGCCTTGCCCACAAGAAGGAACTCGTTCATAGTGTAGTCGAGGGCATGGATTCTGCAGGTACCCAACCAGCTCCACCATGCATTGCTCTGAGTCGCTCAGCCTGTGGCATCTGTAGCCACGTCTTTCGTGCCTCCAACTCCTTGCCTGGGAAACACATCTAGCACTAATGCTTTCTAAAATTGTGAGGGTTGAAATGGAGCAATGCATATATATTACTGGAAGACTGTCTGCATATTATCTAACACTGTATTTGGGTCATACAGACCCAGCTATTGCCTGCCACCAATGATGAAATTTAAATGTAGTTACTCCCATACCTGCAACATGAAATCAGTCTGTTTATCCCAAAGTTTATCAATAGGTATGTAAAATAAGCAGTGTCAAATTGTATGCAAATCAGTAAGGAACTTTAGACAAACCTGATGCTGTTAGAAGATATAGCATCGTGCACATTAATATAGAATACTGACTGGCCAGTCAAAAACTTCAATATTTTCTGACAAAATTTCTAATAATCAAAAGATAAATTGCTCCTCTATTTACTAACTTCTAACTTACTTGTGCTTTTTGTTTGTTTGTTTGTTTGTTTTTCTTTTGTTGAGACCAGGTCTTGCTATGTAGTTCACGCTGGCCTTAAACTCACTATGTAACCTAGGCTGGTGTTGAACTTATGGTGATCCTCCTGCCTCAGCCTCCTGACTGCTTGAATTACAGGCAAGTGTCGCCACACTTGGCTATAATTTATTTGGATATTAACTTTGTAAACACTTTACATTCATGCCTTATGCATATTTGTGTTTAACATCTTATACAGCTGGCCTTGTTTCTGTTATATTTATGTTAGATTATTCCACCTTAAGATAAATAGCTACCATGTTAAGAAACTATTTTTAAAAATTAGCGTTTTGACAATGTGAGCACTCCTGTAACAGTAAAGTCAGATAGGCATTGTTACTGTTTTGAAAGTTTTGGGGATCTTTTGGCTGTTTTGGGGATCTAACTTGTGGAAAAAAAAGAGAAATTGGGGGAAAAATGGGAAGAAATTGTCATAATAGTGAGAGAAGAGAGTGGCACTCCTATAACAAATTGGATATTTGTTGTTGCTTTTATTAATATTGTTAAATTACTGAAAGTCAGTTTCTGGTATCCAGAAAGAACTGTAATTGATACAATATTCACTACAGTTCCATCTAAACAATTTAAAAAAATTTTTTAAATCTTTTTTAAAATTTTTTTTCTAAAAAAAATTTTTTTGGATCTCCTGATGGTGGGTCAGTAGTATTGCATTTAGGCACCAAAAGGAGAATTATTAATAGTTTCTGGAGCAGTAGCAAAGTCCATTAATGTTTCAAAAGCAAAGTGCTAATGGAAAAATGCTGCCTCATTTCCAATTTTCTTTGTTAATGAGCACATTTCATTCTCAGGCCTACAATGACTAGTTCAGATTCCCTGGTGCCGGGAAAGTTCTAATGTAGGAGTTATCTTGGTCTATTTTGAAATTACGGTGCAGATAAAGGCTTATATTTCCAGTCCTTGGCAGAGATTTTGAAACTAAAATCATGCAGGAAAACAAATTTTAAAAATTATTTCTAAGGTCTTCAATCAAGGGTGAACAACCCAATGCAGGATTTAAAAGAAAAAAGACAATTAACAAAAACATCAGAGCCTGTCTGAGTCTTGAACTGTTTCATCTTCACAAGGAATAAAGGCCTCCCAGCCTGTTTTCCCCACGTTTGACTTGGTTAATCTTCCTTTTCCCCATCCGGTCTGAGGATGGAGAAGTGAGTCATAAAAAGATAAAGGGAAGAGCCAAAATAGTTGAAAGAGCAATGTTCTGCCTAGAACAATAAAATAATGAAAGAAGCACAGCTTTCAAGTAATAAAAACTCATGACTTTCACCACTTCTTACCACTTTGCGGTACCAACCCCGTCCACGCAATTCTCTCACTTTTCTGGCAATTTCTTCCTACCTTTTCTCCCTGATTTCTCTTTTGTTTCTTTAAGTTAGCTCCCTAAATATCATCCAGAGGGTCACCTTTGGAACCTGGAAATCAGAGCGTTTTAAATTAATGGTGACAAAATTGTGTGATCAGATTGCATAACCCTTGGTGTAAAACACTGACTCCCCGTGACACTCAACGAAATCCAGACCCCTACAACAGTGTGTTTAGAAGCCCCTACATAAATTGGTTGTTACTGCTGAAATTGTCATTATCCCACAAGAATGTAAAGTTCACAAACGTAGAATCTTGTCTTATATACTGCCGTCTCCCCAATTCCTAGTGCACTGTAAGTCTGTAAGGGAATGAGAGAACCGTGAGCCGGGGAAAGAACAGAAATACAGTAATAGGTTAAAGACCTATTCCACTACTAGGCTATGTTGTTCTTAGTGAGTCACTTAACTTCCCTGGCCCACAGTGTTTCCAGCCGTAATGTAAGGATACTTCAGCCCTCCAAGAATTGTCATGAGAAATAATTGAGATAGTTTATGTAAATCTCTTAGAGAGTGCCTAGAGCTCAGTAAGTATCCAGTAAGTTTTCTTCCTCCTCAGCCTTTCCTTCACCTTTCCAGAGAAGCTGAAATCAGTGAACAGTGAGCTACACAAGTTAGCAGTATAGCTGTAGGGTTATATGTCTGAGTTCATAAATTCACCCAGTGCTATCATTTTACCATTTATTCAATAGGTTTATCTGTTCATGTATATTTTTTAAATATTTAAACATTCCTGGATAAATCATTCAGCTTATCTTAATAACATTCCTGTCTACAATGATTTCTTGTGTGTATGACTGAGAAGTTCTGGGTAAGACATAGAAATCAGAAACCAGAGATGCCTAAGAGCAGAAATGTTTACTTAGTCTAAAATCATAGCTTGACATCAGAGTATTAGGAGCTAAATTACCAGAGATGAAACAACTTTTTCTCTGCAGGAAACACATGTCTTACACGCAGGTAACAATCACAGGGACAAATCTATTATGACCTGATTCGGGGGGTACTCATGTTGGAAAATCTGAAGGGCTTGAACCAGAAACAAACTATAAATTAATTATTTCATTGCCTCCTGAATAATGGTATTAAAATAAAGTTAATGATAAGATCATTTCAAATAACTTTAAGATGTCCTCGCAAGTTGAGCTAAGGTGACCAAATAGTTCAAGTTCCACTACTATTCAGCCTAGTACATGTGCCTTCCATTTTCCTTTTAATCCTAGAGATAGAGAAGGAGACATTACACTCAGCTACTCTCTCTCTCTCCATCACGTTTCCACAAAGGATGCATTGAAACAAAGCTCACAATTCAACAAAACCTCTCAAGTAGTCTGGGTCTCTGTTGCATTCATTCATCTCACATCTCTTCAGTGGCCCTGAAATATTTACCAGCCCTGTCTCCTGTGGGCCCATAGAATATAGTCACCAAAAGATCTGGCATCTCTGCACTAAAAAGAATTTAGAATCATAGAATCACAGAAAAGTCCCCCAAAAGACTAATAGACAGTGGGCATATAATATTGGGAGATCTCAGAGAGCGTCCTTTGAGGCATTTAATCATCTTCAGTTTTATCAACCATATTCTCTTTTGACCGCCAAGATACATTTTAATGGTATATCACATCCAGGTGTGTGCAATCATGAGATTTCTAGTAGTCAACTAGACTTGGCTAAGGTATTATAACTTTCTTTTATTTCCTTATATATCCACTCTTGTAATTCAGAGTCCACATTCCTAAAATGAATGGCTCTTTGTTCAGTAAACATACATAAATAACACTGATCTTTGGACAAATATAAGATTTATTTTTATAGGAATTAGAGTTCATTTTCTTATACACCTTTACCTGAAGCCCATTCAAAACTATCATCTCTTAGAGAAATCTGGGATGCTGATTTCTCTTAGAGAAAGAATTCTAAATCAGGGAGAGAGGAATGACCTAAAATCTCATCAGTGTCCTAAATTCTGTACTAGTAATTTTAGAATCATAATTTTAGAACATAAGATTGCACTGAGTAGCTAATAATACTACAAAACTTGTTGCTATCTTTTCTCAGCCTAGATTAAAGGTTTTATAACGAAAGAACTCTGTAGCTTTAATGATTCAGTTATTATTATGGCATATGCAAGACAACCTAGATAAATCTTCTGCCTCGAGGGCCCATTTTGTCTTCTCTGTGTACTAGGAAAGAGAATGAAAAGCAGTGTTATTTGTTATTGGCTTAAATAGGTAGGTAAAAGTTTTTCAAGTGCAAAGTGCTTGGCTTGTTGTTTAACATTTTATAATATTTTTCCTTGCTAATCAAACTTTGCTGATCACTGAGGGAATGAGGAAACAGGAGACAGCTTCTGGGGTCATTGTTTACTGACAGGTCATCCAGGGATCTCTTGTGATACATCCATGACAACTCTGCCCCATTTGTTGTTTTCTCCATTTTTAATTATTTGTTTTAAAATAACTGAATGTTTGCTAGAGGCCATTCACTGTGCTGGATGCAAAGGAGATATATTGGCTCCATTACTACTTTCAAGACAGTAACTCAGTTTTAAACATCACGGGTCTTGATCCGTGTCTCTACTTGGAATGATGAAGTCATCCTTTGTTTGCTTAACCCTACTTTTCCCTTTCAGTGCTTTCACTCCCTCTAAAACTCCTCCCTAAAAAGTGGCTAAAACTAATTTACACATAAAGGAGTGGCTGCACAACTAAACCCTCCTTTCCCTCTCTTTCCATTCACCTACAACTCACCTTTCCCAGTAGACTAAGAATCTATTACTACAGAATGTGTTCGGTGGGGTAGGCACATTACCCTTCATGGAATTTCACTTTTCATAAAGGACTATAGGAGATGATAAAGCTTAGTTCGGAATATGAAGCTTTTACCAACAAACTTTCAGGTTATGGGGCACCTGGCTATCTAGTGTCTTACATCTCTTATGTTACCAAGAAGCAGAAATAAATTAATACAAAGTAATATTTATGACAAGAAAACAAATATTTCCTGGACCAAGGACAGAGAATAAATAGATGAGCATTTGGTGATATATTTATTGATATCTAGAATGGCAAATGCAGTTATTCTTCTCCATCTCTTTCTCTTTCAAGGTTTTAAATCTTTAATTTTCTTTAAGTTTGGTCTATTTTTCTTCCTCAACCAGCTGGTTTTTCTAACCAGTCACCTTGCATGTGATTCAGAGTAAGTATCAGGCCCCATTCTGTGTAATAAAGTTTTAGCTCTTCTAGCCATTGTTAACACTGTTGGTCTCAGTCTAGTTCATACATGAGCAAGAGAAAGAAACGGGGAGAGTATCTGAGGCAGAATTGACTGGTGAAGCCCATCTCTTCATGCCAAGCCCTAACATTTGCCTACTAAATAATGCATAAACAGATATTTGAGAAGGTCTTTCTCTGACCAAATTGCCTGACCCTAGAAAGTACCAAGGTTGAGAGCATGTAGGGATATCATATGGGATTTAAATAGAGCAGACATTTCAAAAAGTCTGTGGGTAGAGTCAGTCAATGAAATATATTTTTCTTCATTGACACATAATAACAATACATATGTATGGAGTGCAATGTGATGTTCCAATCTATTTAGACTCTGTACACTGGTCAAATCTTGGCATTTTTCACACATTTGCCTTTTTTGTGGTGAAAATAGAGTTCTCTCTTTTAATTATTTTGAAATAATCCAATATTTCTAACTATAGTCATGCAATTGCAATAACACCAGAATTTTCTCTTCCTAACTAGCCATGTAACATTTTATCTTTGTACTCACTGACCAATCTTTGCACCGCTGTACTTCCTTCCCTACCCTATGGTAAACTCTCTTTTGCTCACCTATGAGATCAGCTCCTTTGAATTCTATATATGAATAAACCATCTTTACCAGACCTGTATCTGTAGGTTATTATAAAATATGATCAGCTCTCAATCCTCTTCAATTATTATCGATTTTTCTAACTCAATCCATTTTATATGATTTGCTTGCCTCTCATAACTCTTTTATTTGCCTCCATTTTAAGCCCTCAACCTTTAGAGTCTAACAAGTACTGAAAGAAAACAAAATCCCATAGACTCTCCAGTGATCACAATTGCCTATTTTGACAGCAATCATGTTAAGAGGATGCTCAGACGAACCCTATGTGCCTGACAGTCTGTGGCTGGAACAGTGAGTATCATAGAGACAAGAGGGCAGAGCAGATGGAACACTCATGAAGGCCCCTCAACGCATTGAATGAGGAGCCCAGGGTCTCTAAACTGTTTCCTCTTGAACTGACAAGATTATATTGGCATTGCTTCATAATACAGTTTGGTTTCTTTCCTATGCTTACATGGTCTCTTAAAACTCAATCACCTTTTGTCTTTTTCTCCCTCATTTTCCTGCCAGTATGCTAGACTTAATCTTAGCTATGGATGAGAAACAGAAAGTTTTACACAACACACAGCGGTCCAAGAAATTATGCCACAGACAATATAAAAGAAAATTTGTGCTGTTACAAAACTCCCTTATGAAATCTCACACTGTTTTACAAATGCAGCCAGCCTCTGGGGCTGTGTCACAAACTTCATTTCATAATGATGGATTTGATGTCATGGAAACTTGCAAAGTAAACATATTTTATCCTTCAGACACATCTTTTTGATGAATGGGAAGGAACTGAATGGAAACAAAATAGAAATAATTCTCTGGTAAGTTCCCTGGCTCCCTTATTTGATCTATCATTGACCAGCCTTATGACCTTGGGAAAAATTCCCAATTCTTGTGGGGCTAAGTTCTTTCAAAAGTTAAGTACTGGGTTAATCATTAAAGCAAACACTCTTTGTTGCAAGGAATCATTTTCTCTCATCCTTCATTGTTAGTGTAGCTGAACTCCCATGACAGAAAATATAACTGGTCATTCTTAACTTACTCATAGGATACTTAGCCAGTATTCTATGTAGGTAGGACCTGGTTACTTAACAAGTGACCTGAAACCTCCTAAGAAAAGTTTTCACTGCTACAAAAAATAAATTTTCCTCCTACATGTCTTTAGAATTTTGATGCATGGAATTGTGGGTACCATCAGACAACCATACAGAAGCATAGAATATTACAGAACATCTGAGACAGACTCCCAACATTTTCAGCTGCTCAATAATTAGTGTACAAATCATTAAGCAATTTCTATTAAAAAAATGTTTTTATTGATGTATTACATTCTCTGTAGCCAAAAATACCCACCTTATTGAATAAAATTCATTATGTCTGAGGTCTATTCTACCTTTAATGATCTACAATTCTATAAGGCAAAAAAAAGGAGCAGTTAAAGTTGTTCCTTTGGAGAGCAAATTATTTTAAGGATCAACAAGACTTTATGCCTCAGTTATATACATAGTATTTTTATATCATTTGACATCCTTCTGTTTTGGGAATTTGCCTCTTACTATGGAAGTCAAAAGAGATACATTCATTCCTTAGAAGCTGACTAAGAACTGGAGAGTTGAATGCTCATATTCAGGATTTTGAATCTTAAGAGTTGGGAAAGAGGGCTTCCAATGCAGTTTCAAAATTACCAATGCAGGTGTAATGGTTGATACATTGTGTCAACTTGAGAAGTCTAGAAGTTTAGCTAAGTAACTCAGCAGCTCTCCATCCTGAGGTATGGAAGACATGTCCTTATTGTGCTAGGATGTCTAGAAGTTCACTAAGTGATTCAGCAGGAGTCCAAGTTCCTCACTTCGTATACATTCTAAGCCTGTGCAAGAGAGGGGCACAGAGATGGTGTGGGTGTAAAGGACGGCCCCCTTCCTGGGCAGGCAGCCTGCATTCAACAAAAGGAAAATGAGGAGGGACCCACTGCTGGTTCTTTAGAGGAGCTCCAGTCTTTGCCTTCAGCTTGGACATTGTCTCCTGGCTTCTGGTGCAGACAGTTCAGCTTCTGCCTGGGACTCTTCAGACCTCTGGCATAGATTTTTCAGCATTCTGCCACAGGCCTATGGGCCTCGGTTGCACGGGACACTGCGGCAAACTCCAGACCTCAGAATGGACCCTTTACCCTCCAGCATGCAGACGCCCTGCCCTCTGCACGCTTCCTCATCCGACTCTGTGGCTGACCATCGTAAGCCAGTCTCACAATGTCTTATACATTTGTATATCTTGCGTTATACCTGTTTCTCTAGTAAAACCTGACTGATAAGACAGTCTTTGGTATTCACAGGGTATTCACAGGGTAGTGAACCAACCCTGGCTTCTTTTTTTTTTTTAATTTTATTTAGAAAGAAAAAAAACAACAACCAAATAAAACAGAAAAAAGGGTAGCAACAATACAGAATTCCAAAGGAAAAAAAGAAAAGAACAACAACAACAACAAAAAAACCACTAAGAAATCACTAGTTGATAAGTTACATACTGTCATCTTGGAAATAGTTGTTCAAGTTACAAAATTAAAGCATACAAAGTAGACATTCAAACAGTGAGACTATTAACAGTTCTGCTCAACAATCTAACAAAAACAGTAGTATGGTCATGTATCTTCCACACTTAAACATACATGCAGTTATATCCTTTAGAGCACTTTCTTTCGCTCTCTTTTTTACAGTAGCAATTATGCATTTTGGGTTTTATTACTCCTATAATTCTTATTACTTTTTTTATTTTAAAGAGAATAAAACAAAAGAGGGCAGAACAAAGCACATCAGAACAGAACAACATAAGCAACACAACAATTTACAGCAAGACAACCAGACATTAACAGTAGCTATCAAAATATCTCTTTCTCTGCTATAGTTAAGCATAGTTTCAGATACAATAATATCAAACATAACACAATAGTATAAAACTGTTCAAGAGAATGAAAGAATTATAGGACATTCTGAACCGAACAACTATGATCAATGGCTACTATAATATCTCATTTTCAATAAGAAGATTTGTTTATACTATTACACATATTAAAATCCCAGTAAGACACAACATGATAGAACCGATCAACCTTGGCTTCTTAACAAGACTTTCTCTGTGGTATGAACTTGGATAAGAAGTCTTGATGCCCATTATCCCTGGTACAGCTTGTGACTTGAGCCTAGTGCCCTAACTTTCCAGAAGCTTTCGGGGTGCTGTCCTTAAACATATTTCAAATGAATTGCTTTCTAATATTTCATGACCAGAGACTGTTTCTCATATATAGGAAACCAGACTGCTATCTGAAGGATAAATGTGTAAAGAGTACAGATTTTATACAGACTTATAGAAACAAAATCCAAAGAGCTGGAGTTTTCAAAGAACATCTGGAATTTTTGAATATCTCTGACCTCATCAAGAGAGGAATGTCAGTCTTAGAGGCACTGAGGGAACCCAGGCGGTCAGTCTTCCGTAGCTCCTCTGCCTGTGCATCATTTCCCAAAGGTTCTGGAACAAGCAGTCATTCCTGACTTCATAAAACTCTCTCACTTCTCATTGCCATCTTCATGGAAGCAACAATTGTCTTTCAAAGTGTTTCTGATATATATTTAATAAGGCATATATGTTTGAAAACCAAAACTGAGTAGGACATGACCTCATTGAGAGCGACACCTACAGAGCTAACTGGAGAGAGAGAGAGAGACCCACTTCTTTCCCTTTGGTGGAGTTGTTTCCACACTCCCCACAGACACAGGCTTCCTGACACATTTACAGAAACAAGTTACAAGTAAAACAAATCGATAGCCAGGCCTGGTGGTGGTGCATGCCTGTAATTCTAGCACTGGGGAGGCTGAAGTAGGAGGGTCGCTGTGAGTTCAAGGCCAGCTTGGACTGCAAAGTGAGTTCAAGGCTATCCTGAACTGCATAGTGAAACCCTGTCTCAAAAATATATATTTTATATATATAAACAGTATATTAAAACAAAGATAATAATTTAATTGTAAGCTCAATTTGTTGGTGTAAAGACAATAAGTAAAATACAAGCAAGAAAGATAATCATCAAAAAGAAAACAGGAATCAGAACAGTATCATGGTAACATAAAATAAGAAAAATAAAATATCCTAATATAGTAAAGATAATGAGAAATGTGAAGATTAAGTTAAAACGAGAAGTGCAAGGAAAACAGAGATGTAATTGGAGATAAGAAAGACAATATAAAGCCAGGCATTGTCGGGCAAGCTTGTAATCCCAGCACTCAGAAGGCCACCGCAGGAGCACAGGTTCAAGGCCAACCGTGCTATGCAGCAAACACAGTCCCAGCAACTTAGCAACACTGTCCTAAAATCAAAAGGGCTGCAATGCAGCTCAGTGAGAGGACCCTAATTCAATCCCCAGTACCACCCCTCCAAATGTTTCACTTAATTTTGATATTTCACAGTTAACCTTTATGTTACCATGTTAAGTCCCTCCGATAATGAAACTATGTTACTCTGCTTGGCTAAGTCATTTAGAATGAAATGGCATTCATTCACTAAAGACGAATGAAGTAACTTTTTACTAGGAAGGGACTTGAGGAAATGAGACCCAGAAAATTAGTCTGAGGACAAAAATCTGGTCTCACAGTCCATGAATATACTGTGGCCAACTACGTATTTCAAAATTTTCGGTCCAAGTGAGCCTTCCTTTTAACTAATTCATTCTTCTATGTCTGTAGATATACTTCTCAGCTACTATCTGTCAAAGAATGAGACTTAGGAAGATATGATTATCTTCACATGCAGGGATAGCCAAGGATGCAGGTCCACACTTGGCTGAAAGGAAAAGCACATCCTGCTTCTAAGGACCCAAGAAGATTCTGAGACTGAAAGAACAAGAAGGGGTATTTGGTAGTGAAATTCAAAGCAAAGACAGACAGCATGCAAAGCAGCACTCTAATGGCATGGCCATCATAGCAGAGAACAAGTCCTGAGTATCATGCAGATGCCACACCTAGGGTCTGCACACTTCCCTCAGCTCTGCCTCCCTCCATGGTCCACACAGGGTGGAAGAGATGGAACTGACTGATTGACACCACGAAAGAGACAAGGCCCAGAAGGGCAGAGCAAAAGAGGTAGACCCTTAGGTGTATCCAAAGGAAGAAAGCATTCTCGCCTCCTGGCATTGATAAGACAATTTAAATGAGTCTTATCACCTATGGTATCGAACTTGTGAGTGGTCTCACTTAGTGAAGAGGTGGGTGGGTGAAAGCAACAGAGCCTCTTGCACCTTCTGGCATGCTTGTGGATTCCACTTGAGTTGTAAGATACAAATAAAACTACTGCGACTCTGGGTTCATTTTCCTGGACTTCAGCATGCTTATCCAGTTTGTTATAAGGATGCTTAATAAAGCATCAAATCTCCACCCTCTTCACAGGCAATGATGATCTCTAAGTGAACCATAAGACCAAAGTGGGCCTGAAGCCCTGGGGAAGGTGAGGTGGGAGATGGGAATGAAGTTCACCAAAGCCTCAGAAACTCAGTGGCCACATGTTGGCCACAGCAGCAGGGCATCCTCTGTCTCTGGAGTCCAGAACTTGGCTGGATATGTTGTGTGGGAAGGTGACCTACCTTCTGCTAAGAGCACTTTCAAATATTAAGAGTCCTTCAAATGTTTGTTTATTTTCTGTCCTCATTTTTAAACCCGTAAAACTCCTGGTTATGGAGAAACCCAGTTGCTTTTTGAAAAGACAATGAGGAAGAAAATAAAACCTAGAAATAACTCTGGATCCTGTGTGGAATTGATTCAGCATCAGCATTTACAGCCCAGGTAGCATGAATTTTAAGCTGCTGTGTGCCCTACTCAACGCTTAGCAGTTAAAAGCCTACGAAGAGTGAAAACTGAATAAAACATGCCCTAAACTCCTCTCTTGGCACTGTCCTGACATCCTGGCTTCCTTCCAGACTACCTGATTAAATTAGGACCTAAATTTGCCCCTGACCTGCTTAGACATCTCTGGTATAATCAGTTAATGTAAGCCCAGTGTTCTGTGAGCTATTTTCTATGAAACTTGGGTTTAGCTTATGCTGTTTGTCATATCTGAATTTTGCAAATATTCGCCCATGACTATTCTTAGACGGGAGTAATGACTTAACAGTGTGAGGGCAAAAGAAGACTGTGAAAAAGTCAAGCAAAGAAAACTAGATCCACGTCTGTGAATGAGTGTATAACTATGCTACTGCAGATTCCTATAGAGGATGCAGCTGACTATGGAGGAATCAGAAAACCATTCAAATGATCTGCCTCTACTCAGTACTTTTGAAATATCTTAGCTTCACACAGATAACAAGAACAATTTTCATTTCAGCGCCACCTCATGGTCCTCTGCTTGGGAACCTCTGGCAAGGAGTTGCAATGTCTAGAATTCTAGAACAGGGCATATGAAAACAAAACACATAGTATCTGGCTTTAAAGCATGGATAACTTAATGGGGAAAAGGCAGAGAAACGTGTTTTAAAAGCAGTGTGATGAGTGCTATCACGAAGGTAAGTCTGTTTGTTGTGGAGGACAGAGATGGGAAGTCAGCCCAGGACGGCTTGGCTCAAGGATCAGGAAAAAGAGAGTGAACAGGGAGGGCAAAGGAAATGCCCCGGTTTATTTTTGTTGTTGTTGTTGCAGTGAGTCCTTTGACTCCCTCTATATTTTCAGAAGAGCTGAGAATAACCTTTCAGTGGTGTCCCTGGATTCTCATCAAAGCCTGAGGAGCCCTATCTGTACTTGAAGCATTAAAAAGAAGCATTAAAAGGCCGATGAAAAACATGGGTTGAATGTGACATAAGTCAGGCAAAGAAAGACAAACACTGTATGTTCTCACTTACATGTGGAAGCTAAAGTTAATCTCAAAGAAGTAGAAGAATACAGGGGGAGGAGAAATGGGAAAGGATGGCTAATGCATACAGGTGCAACTGGAAGGGAGGAATGACTTCTAATATTCTATAGCATGGTAGGATGACCATGGTAGGCAGCAATGAATTGAATACTTCAAAATGGCAAACAGAGAAATTTGAATGTTTTATCACAAAGAAATGATACATATCTGAGGTGACAGATGTGTAAATTACCCTGATCTTATTATTACTCTTTATATACACATGTTGAAATGCAACACTGTACCTCATAGGTATGCAAACGTACAATGTCAATTGAAAATTTTTAATAAGGTACAATAAAATGGAAAAAATTTAAAAATAAAATGTATTTTGTAATTCATTAAAAAAAGCTTTGAAAAAAGTCTTGTTGTAAAGATTTTATTGGTGTGATAGAACAGCTAAAAAATGAGATGCCCTGGAGAGCTAATGTTTACCAACATGACGTCAGCCAATGATACTATTTTTTTTAATTTGAAAGAGAATAAAACAAAAGGGGACAGTACAGAGCAGATCAGAACAGGACAACATAGGTTACACAGTACTTTACATTAAGTCAACTGGACATCAACAGTAGCTAACACCATATCTCTTACTCTGCTATAGTTTAGCATAGTCTCAAATACAATAATATCAAACATAACACAATAGTATAAAGCCATGCATAGAGTGAAAGAATTCCAGAGCTTTCTGAACCGAATAACAGAAAATGATCAATGGGTACTATAATATCTCATTTTCGATAACGATACTATATTTTACATTTGAAATTTTCCAAGAGGATAGATCCGAAGTGTTTTCACCACAATAATAAAAAAGTAAAAGGAAAGAAAATAGTAACTGAGAGAACCGATTCATTAATTAACATGATTACAATGGTTATTTCATAATATTTATGTATATAAAGCATCAAGGTATATACCTTCAATATGTACGTTTAATATAATTCAGTAAAGCTATAAAAATCAATAAAACCCTCTTCCTACTGTAAGTGGGTTGAGGTGACTTGTGAAAATGTTTCAGTGCTCTCTTGACCCAGAAAACCCCACAAAATCATGGAAATCAAATCTTTGTTTGTACTTTAAGAACAACTGTGAAACTGTCATGGTATGCATATCCAAAAGACCACCAAATATCTGAAGGATGTCACATTAAAGGGTCAGTGGCCCAAAAAGTGTGCTGAATTTTTGCTGCACATGCTTAAAAATGCAGAGAGTAATGCTAAACTTAAGTGTTTAGATGTGGGTTCTCTGGTCATTGAACATTCCTTCTTTCTTCAGTGCCCTCCTGTGTCTCTATCTACCTAGCTTCCCTCCATATCTAGTGAGGACCTCTGACAAGGCCATGTGTCTTCCCAGTGATTCTCCTACACCCCTTTCATGCCTAGCACTATTCAGATCCTAGCCATAACTCGCCTTATGGTCTGCAGTCATAGGAACAGAACTAGCTCACTGACTTTAGGGTTGCCAGATGAGTAATGGCAAAATATTGCCACCAACAGGAGAGTGCTCTGTTCAGTGGCTCCCCAAAGCCTTCACGAAAGCCATTTTACTCAATTTTACCTTGTCAGACATCTCTGGCTGTGTTCTTGGAAGTCTTGACTTTTGCAATTTGGTTGATATTTCTGTTTTTTAACTTCTTTTTAATGTTGTAAGTACACAGCATAAATACTTAAACAGCACAAATGGATATAAGATTTAAAAATATGTTTCCTTTTACCATTAATGTCCTACCTCACTTGCCCAGAAGCAACAGCACTACTGGTTCCAGAGCAAGCCACTGAATCTCTAAGCCTATCTCTGTGTATATGGCTTCCTTCGTTTTAATTAAACAGTGACACACTATACACACCTTCTTGTGCTTGGCTTCGTTTACCTCACACCTTAGATTATTACCTGTGAATAAGTATAGATAGATATTTCTCATCCTTCTCAGCAACTGCATAATTATTCAATATAAAATGTATCATAACTTAACCACCACTCTACTAGCAAATAGTTTCATTAGTCCAGTCTTTTTGCTAGTAAAATTGTGTAAAAGTATGCATTTTGACCCTACTCAGAGAAAGATTATGATGAAGCTGATGAATCTCAAACTTTGGGGTCCCTCACTTGCACTGGCCTGCTCTCCCATAAAGAAGACATTAAAAAAGTTTATACTTCCATGTGTACAAAACATGAATACAACCTGAATACAGTATAATTTTCTGTGACAAAAATCCACGTGTATATGTAGTTTACATTTTTGGATGAGGTCATTGCACTCCAAAAGCAAGTCATCAGTCCAAGTTGAGGGAAAATCTACCTCCTTAGAATGTGTGTTCTTCTAATGCTTCTGGTAGGATATATGCCTTTATGTCTTGCATTAATTATTCAGGTATCTGTCTTACTTTCTTTATGGAACTGTAAGCACCTTGGAGCTAGCACGCAGGCCTTCTGTCTCCAGATTGTATTCAGTGAATAGCATGGAGCCTTTCATTAGCATTCAAATATTGGTTTGAATCTCTTGGAATTTAGTTTTTGATGAGATGCATATTTAATCATCAGCCAGTTAATAAAGAAATCATTGAAAGGATGAGTAAACCCTTCAACATCCTGTTAAGTACAATTTGAATTTGGGCTCTATCTATAAGTTACTATCACTGACAGTTTTGCAGATCATCAGCTATTGCATCCATCACTAAAGTCATATGATGATTGGCATATAGCAGTGGCCTAAAGGCCAAAATCTAGAAAAATTTCGTCTAATTTTAGATATCTTTACCAGCTAATATGAAGCAACTAGTACTATAGTCTAATCACAGCCTTGCAAAGAAAACAAATTCACAAATATGAAAAAGATTTCAAGTCTTATTGAAAGTTAAATACATAATGATTATAGCTTTCTAATTATCTTTAATAAAAGGCCTCTTTTTTGCCAGCAGTAAATTTCATTTGTCACATATAATTAGTTCTGTGCAAAAGTGGCACCAGGTATTATAAAATTTTGATTTTCATCCACTGCTTTCCAATTAGTTCAGAGGCATTCAAGGTAAGGTGCACAGAATGTGTAGTATTAAATCTAATAGGAGACAGAATTTCTCCTCTAAACAATATGAAGTTCAGCAGTATTGGAATCAATGCTAAAGGCACTGTTTTCCCTACATCTAAATATATTAACCTTGGTCTCTCCCCTCAACTGTTAGTCACTTGATCTCAATTCTACTGATCCTCTCCTGCTTTCTAAACTCTCTATTTTTTTCCTTTTCATTCTCAGTGGTTCTCTAACTTTGATATGCAACATAATTACCTGCTAAATTTGCTAGAATACTACTCCCTGGTCACATCCTTACAATGTCTGATTCATCAATTTCACTAGATCATCCAATTAAAAATATGTTCCTGACTACATAGTGTTGATACTAACTGGTGCCTTGTTAAAATATTGCAGCCCAGACCCCTTCCACTCTCCTGAATTGGAATCTGCACCTGTAGCAGCCCTATGTGATTCATGTGTACATTAAAGTTGCAGAGGCCCTGAACTACCCTCCTCTTCATTCCATTCTGTTTCAATTTGTCTTAGTTCTATCCTTTTTTGTCTACTCAGAGACATTTTAATTTAAATATCCTCCATTTTTCAAATGTGTTTGACATATAAGAGTAAATGTATCAAAGTTCATACCACCATGGCATTTATGTTATCTTCAGGAAGGTAGACAATAAATCAAATCAACAAATGAGAAAAAACTGTTAATAACTGGAATAGGTTAAGATGGAAATAAACACAGAATGAGAATGGGGTAGTGTCTTGGTTACTTTTCTCTTGTTTCTGAGATGAAATACTTGATGAAGGAAGGAAATGTTTATTTGGCTTACAGCTTGTGTTGGTCTCAGTCTCTACTTAGCTGGCTCCAAGATAGGGTGGCATGACTAAGGGACAACCATTCATGGTGGCTGTAAGTGACAAGAACAAAAAAGAGTGAAAGGGCAAAAAGGAAGGACAAGCCTTTTCCCTTCCCTTATATTAAATGCTGGTTAGTTACCCACCCCTGGGAGAGTGCAGCACTCATACTGCCAAACCCAGCACTAAACAATAAACCAGTCACAAATATTAGATTTAGCCACCTTCAAAAGGCCTGCCCCCCATGACCACATGAGGCTTTGGAGAGACAGTCAGACACAAACCATAACAGGTAAGTACTAGTTTATCCTTATTTCTAAGCACTTCACATAAGGGATAGTCAATCCATACCCGAGTTATTCACTGAGGTAGGGTATCCATGGTCATCAAGATAGGAGAAGTAATAAGATCCCTAATTATGTGTTTTCTTTAAGATGCTACCTGGTCCACATCCTATAAAGGAAAATAGCATGTATGAAATGCTTGTGTGTTTTTTTACTAATAAGCAACAAACCATTATAGCAAGTATTCTTCTAACCTGTTCTTCATAGTACTCCCAAAGGTAGAAGGTAGTTATGAACACTTCCATTTTACAAATCAGAAAACTAAGATTCAGAAATTACATGCCCAGATTGTCAACCCTCAGGCTTAAGCTGCAATCTTTCAATTCCTTGCTTTCTCTGTACAACCGATAATAATTTCTTATTTTTCCTGACACATACAGCATATCCTTCATGAGACAAAACCAATCTTAAAGACTTGTCTTGGTTGTGGCCCTGAAGCAAGGCCAGCAGATGGCTGTAGCTGCTGGTTTCAAACAGGAACCTAAAGAGAATTCTTTCTGTGGTCTGTTGGACATTTCAGAACTTTGGAAATGCAATGGTCAATTCATCAGAAAGAAATAGCAGGTGAGTGTGGCAGACTTTCGGCTGCCTGCAGGACAGAGACCCTGGCACCTAGGGACCTGCACCATGTGGTGACTCTGGGTGCCCGGAGAACAAGGAACTCCTCCCCTCTCTGGGAGGCGGCTGTGATCCTGCCGGCACACAGGCTGAGAATCTCATGTCATCCTGTCCCCTGTCCTGTGTCCCTCCCCCATCCCTGCTTAGCAAGTGGGAGCCAGTGAACTGGACATCTTGTGAAAATATTGGCTATGTTATTTAGTATGAGCTCCCCATATGCAAAGACATGGACAACGGTTTGGAAGAAAACAAGAGACAATATGACAGATAAGGGAGATCTCTGGCTGTCTAGCTTTGAAATTTATGCTTTCTTATGTCCCATTCTGTTCTGTTTTGTTGTGTTTAATTTTACCCCCTTTAAAATAAAATTTAAAAAAAGACTTGTCTCGGCCACAGCTAAAAAAGAATATATAACAATCACAGGGGGGTGAAAATGTCAATTTACTTCCTTGAAAAAATTCAATAAATAAATAAATAAATAAAGCAAAATAAACTTCTTTGGCATAAAATTAGTTGTCCGTCAGATGTTTCAACTCAGAGGAACTTAGCAAAATAGGTCTTGCTGAACTAAGTGTGCCTTTAATTGGTATTTTGGTTGAATGTCCCTTTTGCAACAAACAAATCCAATAATAACTGCCATTAATATGGGGCTCATTTTCCAAATGAGTGTACAAAACTGGGTGAGGTTGGAAAGTTTGATTGTTCCATTTTCCATGTTGCTGCATTGTGTGACATTAATGGGTCAGAAGCAATTCGTGGGTAGGCCAAAGTACTTCCAGCATCAAAATACAAAAATATTTTGGGTAGCCAAGGCAAGCACAACACAGAATGCATTTTAAACCCCCATGCTGGCTCGCTGTCCAGTTCTCTGACTCCAGCATCCAGGCACAATAGTGCAACCTTAAGCACAAAGCGTACATTTTCGGGGGTGTTTTGACACAAACAATGCACTGTGAGCCCTTGTGCTTTCTCATAAATTCCCTCCCTCCTTACTCTTAAATTTTTCTAGATAATGAACTAATCATACCAGTGGAAGTCATCTTTTGCTTCAAAAAAGCAATAGCTAACATCCATTGATTATTTATTTTATGCTGACAGCGGTCTACTTTCCTTATATAATTAATCCTCAAATACTCTATTTTGGATAGGAGAAAATTAGCATCAAGAATTTGAATAATTTCATCAAGATTTCACCTGTGAGTGAGCAAGTTGGAATTTGAATAAGCAAGAAACCTAGCTGGAGATCCACATGCGGAGCCATCTCAGCTTCCTACCAAGCGCTTAGCATTGCTGCCAGCTGTATCGCCCCATCGTGGTCCAGTACTGTTGTAGTCAGGGTTTGCAAGGAGAACAAGACAATATAGGATTCAAAATCTAAAGTATTAGTTTATAATAGTCACACAAATAGTCAAACACATAAAATGCAGAAAATCTGTCTACACACTAAATAATGCAGCAGAAGGCCTGAATCCCATGCTAACATCCTGCGTGAGTCCAGCTGAAGACCTAAAGCCCACAACAGTGTCCCCGTGAGTACCAGTGGAAGCCTGGAGCTCACAACAATGACTCACGCAAGTTTGTGTCAAGGATCCACACTGGGAAGGCTCATGGGTCAGCAGTGGAAGCTAGAAAGTCTGTGCCAGCAAGAGGTAGGATCTGTGCCAGCAGGATGAGAGTTCTGCACTGAAGCCAAGAAACAGCATTCAAAATAAGCACTAGGGCTTCCCCAAAAGTACCATAGCCATCTTCAGCAACACTGAAGTCCCAAGCTCTTCTGACAGTGAGAATAGCCTAGTTCACATCAGGAAGCCAGCATAACAAACCTCTGGAGATTCAACAGCACACCATCTTACCCTCCAGAGCTAGGAAGCAATGCTGAAAGTAAGGACCAGCGCTCCCCCAAAACTGAACTGCAGCCATTCTCAGTGACAACAAGGTCCTGAGCTCTTCTGACAATGAGAACAGCCAAGTTCATATCAGGAAGAAAGCTCAACAAGCTTCTCCAGGAGAACCACCGGCAACAGGAGAACCAACAACATTCAGGAGAACCAACAACATTCAGGAGAACCAATAACACTCTCTTCTTTTTTTATCTTGGCAACAATCCTCAGGTGAGTCATCCAGGTTTGACACTGCGCCAATGCAGTTCAGATTACAAGTTGACCACAGTTATCAATCCACCACCATTACTGACTGCCTACTTCACACCAGAACCCACCAAGTTTTAAGGTTGGAATCCAGGTTTCAGTGTTGCTTATCCCAATTCTTCATGCTCTTCTTTGTACTGAGTCTTTTTTCACCCCTGCATAGTCTTCTTTCTCAGACTCCGTTTCCTCCATTTAAAAAAGCAGGTCAGTTCAAAGACTTTTCAGATCTCATTCATTTGGTGATCCATGTGAAACTAAAAAAGACGAAACAAAGAGGTAAATCTCATCAGCATTTCTTCATCAGTAGGTAAAGGGAAAGAAAAAGCACAAACCTGTACTCTTTGCTCTGCCTTGTGGCATTTCCTGGAGTAAGACTTCTTTGGACTAACCATTCAATCGCATTATCTCATCTTCCTCTTCTTTAAAACAGAGAAAACCACACACACGCGCGCACTTTAATCAGGTCCCAGAATGACTGTAAGGATAAACTGCATACATACACCAACATCTTACTTCCCACAGTAATTTGTGATTCTCAGAGCACATCCACACCGTTGAGCCCACGACATGGATATGTGGTATTGTCAACTACAGCATGCAGATAAGCTCAGACCTTGTGACTGGGAAAACCACATAGCATTATTCTGGTAACTGGGATAATGGAAGAAATACAGCTAACATTCAAACTCCTTTTAAAACTCATCAATATCAAATTAATATAGGTAAATATTCAGCATGAATATGTCACTAGACCACTCTCTCTCTCTATGCTTCTCCTTTTTAGAGTCTCATGGAAACTTCACAATGTAAGTGTCACCATATTCCCATTACTAGATGTGCAAAACAGATACTAGAGAGTGATATGATATCTAAAGTTAGGTAACTAGTGAGTGGTGAGCTGGGATTTCCGTCCAAGTTACTAGAATACAAAATCC
>PVJX010010646.1:0-56214 GCA_004027295.1 Dolichotis patagonum
CACAAAGCCAAAAAACATATTTTTAGAAAACAAGAAAATAGGGCCAAATGATAGGAAGTCAGGTTGATTTAGGCATAAATAATTTTCAGTAGAATGCAGTAATCATCTATGCAGTGGCATGCAAATCATTTCTCATCCTTAACAATATGACTCAATTTCCAGATCTGTCTAGCGTATCAAGGGGAAATTCTGAGACAGGTTGTTGATGAAATTGGATATATTATAAATCCACTATTCTTGAATTTTAGTTCTTGTAAATAAATTTCAAAGGTGAATTAATGAGATTATTCTACACCAAGATATTGTAGGCTTATTACTTACTGGTTCACTTTCAGGTCACTTTTTTTTAACAACCATCATTTTTTAAATAAATTCAGTTAATAGATACATTTTTAGATATACAGAATGATGGCATTCATCATAGGGAATCTGTGCCTGTACATGATATATCTCAGTTCTTTTCCTATTCCCCTACCCTCTCTTCCCATCCTCTTCCTCTCCTTATTTACAAAATTTTGTTTCCATTTTTTGCATCTTTTCTAATGTTTTTCTTTTCTCTTCCTTCCTTTCCCCTGCCTCTTTCCTAGTTTCCCTTCCTATTTGAACAATTTCTTCCTATTTTACAATATCTATTATCTATGCTGGTCCTTATTTATACTTTCAGTTTCTCATACCAGGGAGAGAATGCAGTATTTACACATCTGATTTATTTCACTTATGAGTATGGTATCACTGTACACCCATTTACTTAAAACTGTCTCAAGTGTAGCCTTCTTTTTGGCTGAATAGTACTCCATTGTATAAAAAATCCACGTTTTTTATCCATTCATCAATTGATTTGGGCTGTTTCCAGGATTTTTCTATTACAAACTGTGCTTCTATAAACATGTGTGTGCATATATTTGTGTGGTGTGATGTTTTAATTCTTTCAGGATGATACCAAGGAGGGGAATAGAGGAGTCAAATGGAATCTCTATTTTTAGTTTTTTTTGAAGATGTCCAGACTGATTTCCACAGTGGCTGCACCAGTCTACACTCCCATCAACAGTGGAGAAGGGTTCCCTTTCCCCACAATCCCACAAGCATTTGTTAATGGTCGATTTCTTGATAATAACCATTCTTTCTGAGGTGAGATGGAATATCAACACTTTTAATTTGCATCTCTCAAATGACCAGTGATGTTGCACTCTCTCAAATGATTAGTGAAGTCACACACTTTTTCATATATTTATTTGCCATTGCTACTTCTCCATGTGAGAAGTGACTGTGCATTTCAGATGCCAATTTTTGAACTAGGTCTTTGTGTTTGTGGGTCTGATTTTTTTTAGTTCTTTATATATTCTATGACTTAGTCCTTTGTCTGACAAACATCTGGCAAAAATTTTTCCCACATCATTGGTTGTCGTTTCACTCTGTCAATGATATATTTTACTGTGCAAAAGCTTTTTAATAAGATGAGATCCCATTAAAAAAGAAACACTAAATCTGCTAGAAGAACGAATAGGTAGAACTCTCGAAGGTACAGGTGTAGGCAAAGACTTACTAAACAAAACTGCTGTCATACAGGAACTATTACAAACATCCATCAATTTCAAAATCACTTTCCACTCAGTTTCTGTTTGTCAGTGTGAGTTTTTTAGTGTGAAGACTTGGAGATATACCCCAACACATTTACGAATGCATACATACACCCATGTGCACTCACACTCACATTTCTAAGTCCCTTTGAGAGATGAGAAAATAGAAGCAACATAAGATGAGCCTTCTGGCTGCTACACCCTGGAAGAGTTTGTTTAATATACTGTCAGGGAACTACACAATCTTGTCCGATTTTGACCCATTTTTCTTTGTTATCTGTCTCAGTGGTGTCTCCCCAGCTGAGTGCTACAGGGTTGCACTCTGTAACAAAATCTCAGTCCCCATCTCAGATATAATAAAAAGGGAGACTACAGGATTAATGGCCCCAGTCATAATTATAAAGTCCCAAACCATAGACATTATAAGACCTTTCAGAATTTACTTAGGGTTGGAGAAGCTGTGTTAGCACTATGGTGTGAAAATGTTGGCCTCTTTGTAGAGAAGTGTTGATTTATTCAATCTGAGAAATCTCCTGTGTTTTGAGCAGTGTTAGCAATTGTGGAGAAGAAATAGTTCCTTCCCTTGTGAAACTTGTAATAATTTCATCCAACTCAGGTTCCCCATGATAATACCCGTTTCTTATTAATTCATGAGGGAGATGGGTCTGTTCTTGGATCCCTCAACTGGAAGTCAGACAAAAGCGGAAACTCTGCCTGGATAGCACTCCACACGGATTTCAGAAACTTCTTCGTGTGCAGAGTGAAACAGAGAAACGTGTTGCCTCTCAAGCGCTGACTACTCTGACAGGGTAAACATTACAAATACAAGATATTCACAATTTCCTTTCACTACCTGTGCAAACATTCTATGTGTGCCTGATCTCTTCAGCCAACCAAATCGAACAAATCTATCATTCCAGCTATACACACCCACACAGCAGTCTCTCTTCCTCTCCCTTTCCCTCTCCCCCTTCCTCCGTGGGCACGCGCACACACACACACACACACAAACGTTTTCTTAGAACGTTGCACACATTCAGGCTGCATGATAAAAACTGGGTAGAAAATGATTTGAACTGAGAGCTAAATGGAATAAAACAACATTTAGAGAGAACAGATGAGTCCATCAGTCACATAACAATAACAGCTAAGAATGAGTTGGTCATTGACCTTAGGGGAAAACAGGAAGGGAACCGTTTGGGGACAGAGCAGGGTGACTGAGGGATTTCAGAGACCCAGTTTATAGCTGTTGCGAAGAACAAAGCTTTAGATTCCATTCAGTGAGCTTAGAGAGGGGTGCGTTTCTTCGTTTGAATTTGGGCATACAGAAGTCCACATTTTGTCAGGTTTCTCCGAGTTCCTGAGTCCCACATGCCCCTTCCTTCCTATTGGTTGATCTGGGCACCTCACAGATAATTTCCACTCTGTCCTAAAGACATCTGTAGCTATATCACTGGATGTATCTACTTTCTTTCCCCTATTGTTATTGCAGCCTTAGGGCTAGACCCCACAGCCTTCTCAGGGAATTACATCCCTAGCAGTTTTTATTTTCATTTTATTGTTTTTTAAATTTTGAGACAGCGTCATACTAAGTCACCAAGTTCCCCAGGCTGGGCTTGAACTTATGACTTTTCCCACCCCTACTGTATTTATAAAGTGTCATAAATGGATAAGAGAATAACTATGGATTGATGCTTATTATGCACCACCCATTTTCATATGTTATTCCAGTTAATCACAGGACTAGCTCATGGATGAGTAGTATCATCATCTATGTTTTGCATTTTATTAATGAGTTGGGTAATTCCTTTTTCAAGATTCCAACAGTTGCAAATAGTGGAGACAGCAGGCAGATGAAAGCTGGTGTTTTCTGCTTTTTATTCACCCTTGGTAAAAGCTTGTATTTTCTGCATTTTAGCAGCACTTATCCAAGTGTTTCACTTCTATGAATACTTAGGCAGACACTTGGCAATATTCTAAATTGCTTGTGTATTCAATAGCATTTGGACTATCTTAGCTTCTGTAAATGGTAAACTCTAATTTTCTCTCCTATTTTCCTTTAGAAATAAGTGTCAAATACCACACTGTACTTATATTTATTAGAATTATTTTAACCTCATTTACTACTTCACTTTAATAAACAAATAGTAGAGACAAAGTAATTGTGAATTAGAAATGAAAAACTGGGTGGGAATAAAACGATGTGATGGGTGAACAGATCATTGTAAAAAGGGCTGGTGTATGAGGGAAAGAGCATGGCAGTGTCACTGTGCAGATTCAGTGAGGTATGTGTAAAACATAGTCCACTCCGAGGACAGTCGTGCAAGTCCAATACATATGTTAGATGATGTGAGAAGGTTGACAATGTTGATGATACCGTTTACACTGGATTATGAAGCATGGCGTAAACCTGCAGGTCTAAAATAAACACCTAAATACAAAGCACAGAAACAAAAACAGAGTGAGAGAAGTTAATTAACCTGCCTCAGGAATAATGCAAACGAGACAGAGTGAAAATTGAAATTCTGACATGTATCATCCACACAGACCTTGTGTATGAGTGCGTATGGGCTGATATTTTCATAAAATATTATTTTACAACCACAAATGTAAGAATTTGAACTGATGCTACTAAATTCAATGATTTCAAGTTTTGGCTCATCAATTTATTGACCAAATACTGTTTAAATCTCAATGATTATCTTCTATTAGAGCATTTTCTCTCACTTCCAGGGCTGTGCCTTTGCAAATATGATAAGCATATTTCCAAAGTTTTATTCAACTCAGTGACTAAAAGATCGAATATGATGGGTGGATACAGAGGTCTTTGGCTCACTGCTGGCCTAAGCACATCAACCCGGGGCAGATGAGGGTATCAATCCTTTGATCAGATGTCCTTATGTAGGTGCCAGTCATCTGTAAATATATGCAAATATTGCAGATCCCATCAGTGCTGGGAGAAGTAAGACACAGTTAAATTATTTCTTATGTTCAAGCATGTTTCCATTAGCTGCAAATGTGAAAAATATGATATGAATTTTCTTACTCTGTATTTTCATTAAAAATAAAAGAATCAAGTTATATCATGTACAGGTACAAATTCTCTGTGATGAATGTAATTATTATGTGTATCTAAAATATACCAATAAAATTTGATTAAAAACAAATAAAAATGAAAAAGTATATCTGTTGTCTCCTACATGCACTGGGAGAAATAGCTCATAGAGCATCTGGTTAACTACATCATAGTAAATATGATAGATGTTAAATTCACCAGTAAAATTGTGCTTATTTAATTCACCTAAAAGATTTATGATAAAATGTATAATGAAGATAGCATTTCACAAAAATTTATAAATGTACTATGTTAAAACTATACTCTGTATATACATACATAGGCAAATATATATTTTTAAAAAACAGGAAAATACCACAGTGGAACACTTATAAGTTATTTTTATATCCTTTAACATTTGTTCCGCATTTTATAATTTCCAATTTGAGCATGCATTAGAAATAAAATCTAACAAATGTGCCAGGAAGTGTTGCTAAGTAGTGGTAATGGGTCAGACATGTCGTTGAGAAACAGCATCCAAGCAGGAAGCAAGTAAACCCTGGGGCCACCAGCTGTTGAGAAGGAGTGGTCCAGTGAGAGTGGGGAGTGCACCCTGTGTTTCCTAAAACCAGCAGGAGAGAAGAGCCAGAGGGGGAAGCCAAGAGAAAATAGTAGGAGGTGGGGTAGTGGAAACATGGAGAAAGATGGTCAGTGTAGCAGGGCCTGGAACATTTGGTAAGGACTTTGACCATTACTGTGAAAAATATGAGAAATTAGGAGAGTTGACGTGGTCTAAGCTCACTGTGGTTGTGTGAGAAGTGAATGTGTAAAGAGGCCATGAGAGAAGCTGGGACACAAATTAGGTTATTGCATGAATCCTAGCAAGAGAGGAGCGTGCACGTGGAGCAGAAGGGGTTGAATATGAGATGCATTTTGAAGTTATTTGGATCTGGGCTGTGAATGAAAAAAGCATGCTGAGGGTGACACCAAGCGCTTGGCATGCTTTTCAGAAAGGATCGAGCTGCCAGTGCCTGAGACGCGGGACAGTTTAGAAGAATAATTTTTTGATGCGTGGAGAGATCAGTGATTCAGTTTTAGGCATATTAATTTTCAGATTCCTCCTAATCATACACATAGAGACGTTTGTAAGCAGCCTGGGACACCAGGTTGTATTCCACACAGTCTGGACTGTCGATGTAAATGCTGGAAGGTGGCAACATACTAGGATTCCTGAAGATCGCATGAGTTGATGAGGCAAAATACAGTACACATCGAAGAACTGCTAGTACTTATGGCTGAGGAAGTCGTGGAGTCAGATTTGCAAGGGAGCATCAGTTATCTAGAAGATTCAACCTCGAAGGACACCCTTGGGGGCTCTTGGAAGTCCTGCAGGGTTGACAGCAAGTGCTCATTATAATTATTGCTGTATATGACCAACAGCAGGTGCATTTTAACATCCTCTTTGTGTTTCCCGGTAACACTTTTCAGTATGTGTATGTTTAGAAGCACATCGGACCTCAGTAGAAGCTTATTGTCTTCCACTGCCGGTGGAATTTCTATATGGCTGTTAGCAGTAAAAATCAATACTTTTAATTGCTTGATTCACAATCAAGTTGTTTGAAAATGTAAAACTTTTCCCTTATCAGTTCGAGCTGCTTGGTGTTATTTGGATTATAAATTTTCAAAAACTACTTGGCCTTTTTACCATTGTTGTCTTAAAGTTCATTTTTATTGGCTATAAGAGTTTACAGGATTTTGAAGATTAAAAATGTAGACTAGAAAGGACAATAGTGTCATAGAGTGCATTGTAGCAGATTTTTCCACTCCGTATAACTGGCAGTTCTTTATTTTATTTTTGGCATAATCTACATTATATCAATCACTACTATGACGGCATGCTCCAGTAGTTACAAATAACAATCAAAAATCTCATGCTCTAAATAGATTATTATCAATTTTCCTTTTGACTACACAATTCGTGTTTATCTGGCCAGTCTACGTGAGTCTGTAAAGATGATTCTACACTCAGCAAGTTCATGGAGTAATTGGGTGTTTTCATTTATGAGTTAAGAGGTTTTGGGAAATGCCATTCTGGTTGATTTTTCCAATCTCACTCTGTCTAACCTTCTACGTACCCCTGGAATTTCTATACTTGTAATTTCTCCTCCGGGTTGGTCTGTCTTTCAAGAGGATCTCAAGAAAAATGAGCAGTTTCAATGAGAGCTTACTATCTGCAAACCACAGTGCAACCCTGTGTGTCACACTAACTGTCCTGTGCATACACTGTCCCATCTGAAGTCGTGTCTGCCACAGGACCAGGGGAAATACTGTGCCCTCCAGCAGCCATTGACTAGAAGGAGGAGTTAAACTCCTGAAGAAAGGGAGGTAGAAGTGCTGAAGAGTAAACAAATATTTCACATTTCTGTTGAAAATGAATATTGATCACATGAAAGTACACATTACTCTAAATCGAATAACATGATGGCATTTGTAGAAAAAAACCTAGTTTCACAAAGTTTCTGCCACCTACTTCTTTAGCATAGTAACTACTTAAAATATCTGAATTACTAATTCCTTGTTTCATTTATTGTAAGATAAAAATTTCAGGGTAATTTACATTTTTGTTAACTTTATCTTCTTAGCAAGTGTAAATACCTGGCATTATTTTTTTCTATGTAAGAAATTTGTAAAAGTTAAAGTTTCTATTCAGTAATTAACTTTCAATTAAGAAGACAGGAAAATTGAATCAAGACTGAAAGAAAATGTTAATTTACATAACAAAAGTGTGTAAATGAGTACACAGAGGACAATGGAATTGTTAAGCAAGAAGAGAAAGGAGAATATTATTATCTAATGAAAAAGCAATTCCGCATTCTCAGAATGTCATTAATTAATATTAATAAATCATTTGCTAAAATCATGTTGAGAATTTACTACATATGAGTAGCTTATTATAATTTATAATCAAAAGCAGCTGTGAACATTTTGGTGATACTGGGACAAAATACATTTTGATGGAAATAGGTCCACAAATCAAGGAGGAAACACTGGACATGAGAAACTACTACATTTTTATCCTGGTTAAGGCTCAACATTTGGGTACCCAGCATCTGGTCAGATCTAACATTTAAATATTATTTCAATATACAGTCATGATGTTAAGTGAGCTTGTAATTGTACGACACCTCCTAATCTCCTACTCGCTCTGTCACTTTGGAGCCATCAATATCAGAATCTCTAGTTTTCCTTTCAAAAACAGGGATTCCATACCTCTTCCCAGATTCTGAAACCAGCATCTTGCACAAGCTACTCCAGCATCAACCTTCCCTTTTGGAAACCATGTTTCCGAGTCATTTTCCGTCTTGCAGGTCAAACCATCTCATTGCAATGCTCAAAAACCTTGGCCAACTCCAGGCCTATGCAAGTAAACCCCAAACTGTTTAGGAGGCTTTCAGAACACGTACATTCACACTGCTACTATTTGAACAGCTCTTAAGAAAAACTAACATACACATTATTGTCCAAAGACCTGTGCTCAGCCTGGCCTCCACATCACCATTTTTGTTAATCCCAGACCTCTCTTTCTCTGCCCAACAATCTCTGGATTCGAATCCAGCTGAAATGCTCACCCTTCTACAGAGCCTTTTTCAAATCCTTCCTGTGCATTTTACGCATAGCTACGTTTTAGCAAACGTCATGGTTATCATGATTGCCTGCTTCTCTACGGGATCCAGAAAACCGCTAGAGGGCAGAACATTGATGCGTTCATTCATCTTTCTATTTCCTCCACTGTCTAACACAGGCTCTTGGTAGATGCTCCTTTCCTGAGCAAATCCTTTTGAATTATATGGACATGAAAAAGATAATGTTCTCTCACTTCTTTCCCAGTAAAAGTCACTTTAAGAGGTCAAGAAGGCCAGCTTTTAAAAGGACTGAAAGAGGAATCGGGGGATATGACCACATTGCCTTCAGCCACGGGCAGTCTGAGGATATGATCTTTTATGGCTGCACTGGCTCTGACTTTGTAACTCTTCCACCGTCCTGGCATATTCCTGGCAGAAAGCGTTGCAAAGATAGATATTGAATTCCACAGCTTCTGTCAGGCGATCACACAAACAAGCAAAACTTCAGGCATGAATTTATGACTCTTAAAAGTGTAACAGCAGTTCAAGGACTCCAACTCCTTAGAAAAAAAGAATGCAAAAGCTACATTTTTGGTAATATCTGCTGGACAAGCATAAAAGATGAATTTAGTCATATTTGCTAACTTCCATGATGAATAATGTATTGTCAATGCTAAGGGGAATCACTTGTGAATTAAAATAATGCTGACAGGGGATAAACAGTACTTATTTAGAAGCCTAATAAAATCAAAAAAAGGCGCAGGAATGTTTGTTTAAAATTTTGTTTTACTTTTTATTTCATCTCTTTGGTTAAGTCAGGGTGACAGAAAATATTAATTTGAATAACTACTCCCATTAACACATTTGGAAATGTCACTCTTCATTTTAAGTGAAAAAGTGGCCTGTTTCTCACATAGATTTAAAAGAATTATTGCCATTAACAATTAAAAGTAATCATGTAAGAAGTTGAGATGTGAAAATGGACAGATTTGAACAGCATTGGCGAAAGTCCCCAAAATAGTTTCAGTTTAGACTCTCTGATAGGTGACTAATTTTTCTTCTTGTAGTCCTCATTAAAAAACAAAACAAAACAACAAAAACAAAATACACTGCTGGGAGAAATAGTATATAAAATGAATTCACAATAAAATACTATTCTGTTTCCCTTGAAATCAGAACTATTGAGAATATTCTGTACCTGAGAACAGAGAGCAGGAAAAATTCCCAGCAACACACAAGGCATTTATATTTCTGCTAAGAGACAAACAAGGGACCTTTCAGACATTGTACCTGTTATGTCCACTGAAATATTCTTCATAATTTCATTTAAGATGACATGAAGATAAATGGTTATGTAAGAAATGCAACAGAATCCCAAGCCATTATCTCGTAATTCCTAGACATTGCATTGGAATGATGTACTCAGCCTGGCATGGTCCAACTCCTCTCTCCTGGTTTAGAGGCTGTTATAAACTTAAATTTACTGGCTTTCCCCTTAAAGACATTAGAAGCAACACTCGATACAGAGTAGTCAAACCTTTTCTTTGCAGAATAAAGCTAAACTAATTGCAAATTCTATGAGTGTGGTAGTCATGCTGGTTTAGCTCAAATTTTTATCTCCAGTACTTAATATAGTGCCTAATACACAGAATAAAGATACAAAATAATTATGAGTGGGTAGGTAGAGAGAGGGTGGAAGGCAAAGCTGGTAGGAAGTTTTGTTGTTTCTCCTGTGATAGATAGTTGCTATGCAAATACTTTACCCCATCATCTCTGACACTTTTATTCAGCAGAAATGAAGACAAAAGGCAGAGCATATTTTAAATCATGTAACCATTCTAATTATAAGGCTACACTACCAACTACCTACAAGAATCCAACTAAGGTAGCAGGTCTGAAAGCGTAATAAATGATTAATTCCGAAATATCCCTGGGTCAAATATTGTCACATTTATATGCTTGCAACCACTTGTGAAGACAATATTGATTCTGGTACCATACATAGTATCAGTTTGAAGCTCTAAACTGAACTGAGAGTATGAGCATAGCCAAAAAATTCAGAGCTCTGGAGAGACAAACAGAGGGAGGGGGAGCTCAGCAAGTGTTCATGGGATCACATTGCGTCCAGGTTCTAGCACAGAGCTGGTGAGGAACTCTGGGTAGCCCACGTGATAACCACCTCCCCCTGGTACCCAAGGTGATGTGTGTCGGGTGTAAGTCTGAGTTAAACCCAAGAAGAGAACCAGTTTCTGGTAGCATGCTTTTATAACACTAATAGGTATTTTTTATTTATGTACAGATGAAAATTAGAACTACCGAACAAAATCTCACAGTAGACGTTCAAGATTAAGTTATTTAAAGTGTTTTAGCTTCCTCACCCCCGCCCCTTTTCCAGGTAGACTGTGTTCTGGTCACCAACAATAAAGTTAAGTGTTTTATTATCCCCAAACACCATTAAAGAAGTCATAGATTAAATGGTAGATCATTCTTTGCTTCAGATATCTTCATTTAACGGACTCCTCAATAGGTTGATTTAAAGGATTATTACACCTTTAAGAAAACACATTAAGTATTATTTCTCATAAAGTTAATATTCTAAAAAGTTTTTAGTGCTTGCCATTTGCTCTCACAGTCCTTTCTAATTTCCGCTGGTATAAATCAATTTTGATTTATTAGCTTGCTACAAAGGAACTGTAGTAAGTTTTTAATAATAATTATCATTATCACTGATTAAAGTTATATTGTTTGGGCCAGATGGAGTCCTTTTCCTGTCAGCTAGAATGAGCTTGCATTATGTGATTATAATGTGTTTAGATCTAAATAAACAGATGGCAGGGTGACAGGATATTATACACTGGTGATGTCACTCACTAACAGAATTGCTTTAAATAAACTGGGGTAGCAAGGATCTGCATACTTTTAAACCGACAACAAGAAGTGAGCCTGGTGTGTAACTTGGAAATAGCAGCACTCACTTCCAGGAGGAAGCTGTCGGAGTGGCTGGAGTTTCAGTGTCTGCTGAAAGTGTGTTCTAACTGTGAGAATGGCTGTCACTGTACACTCATTCAGGAGACCTCACTGGGGAGAGCTCTCCAAGTGGAGAGATCTTCTAAGTCTGAATTTAAACAACCGTAGGCCAAGTGAGGATGGAAATAGTTGGTAAAACTGTGTGATAATTTTTACAGTATGGCTAACTTTGCCAAACACCAAATTTGCAATCAATGTAAAAATTCCAGAAGTTTAATAGCAAACTTGTTGTAGAAAACTCTGGGCTTTGCTAAGTCTTCATATCTGCTTTTTAAATTCTACATCATAAGCCACGTTCCAAAATCTAGCCTGAAATTTGGAAACAAATTTCTTCGAAGAGTGGCCCTGAAGCAAGGCCAGCAGATCACTGTAGCTGCTGGTTTCAAACAGGAGCCTAAAGAGAATTCTTTCTGTGGTCTGTTCGCCATTTCAGCACTTTGGAAATGGAATGGTCAATTCATCAGAAAGAAATGGCAGGTGAGTATGGTGGACTTTGGGAGGCCTGCAGGGGAGAGACCCTGGCGCCTCAGGACCTGCACCATGCGGTTGACTCGGGGTACCAGGAGAACAAGGAACTCCCCCCCTCTCTGGGGGGCGGCTGAGAGTGTGGCAGACTTTCGGCGGCCCAAAGGAGAGAGACCCTGGCGCATCAGGATCTGCACCGTGCAGTTGACTTGGGGTGCCAGGAGAACAAGGAGCTCCTCCCCTCTCTGGGTGGCAGCTGAGTATGGCCAACTTTCAGCAGCCCGAAGAAGAGAGACCCTGGCACGTCAGGACCTGCACAGTGCAGTTGACTCAGGGTGCCAGGAGAACAAGGAACTCCCCCCCTCTCTGGGGGCAGCTGAGAGTGTGGCAGACTTTCAGCAGCCTGAAGGAGAGAGACCCTGGCGCATCGGGACCTGCACCATGCGGTTGACTTGGGGTGCCAGGAGAACAAGGAACTCCACCCCTCTCTGGGGGGCGACTGTGATCCTGCCTGCCTGTGGGCTGAGAATCAGACATCTCATGTCATCCTGTCCCCCATCCCATGTCTCCCCCCCCCCGCCTAGCAAGTGGGAGCCAGTGAACTACACATCTTGTGAAAAGATTGGCTATGTTATTTAGTATGAGCTCTCCATATGCAAAGATAAGGACAACCATTTGGAAGAAAATGAGACAATATGACAGACAGTGAAGATCTCTGGTTGTCTAGCTTTGAAATTTATCCTTTTTTATGTCCCATTCTGTTCTGTTTTGTTGTGTTTAATTTTACTCCCTTTTAAAATAAAATAAAAAATTTTTTTAAAGTTTCTTTGAAGAAAATTATTTTACATAATTTCTGGCTAATATTTTTATTTTTGACTCATTGTGGGACTTTATGGGACAACTATACTTGCTGAGGCCAGTTTCCATAGTATTCCATGGTAGATAAAGATGCCATAGTAGAGCCAGACCTAGTGGGATACACACGTTATTCCAACACTCTGGTAGGCAGAGGCAGGAGGATTGCAAATTAGAGCCCAGTCTAGCCAATTTGGTAAGAACCAGGCTCAAAAATAAGATGTGAAAAATGGACCAGGAATGGAACTCAATGTGAAGGCCCTAGTTTTACCTAGTTTTAAACCCCAGTATCACACACAGAAAAAAAAAGAAAAGAAAAGAAAAAGGCCCACAAATAGGCCAGCATAGAAATTAAAAGCTGACATGTGAAAATGAATATAGTATCAATAAAATCTTGGAGCATGTATTAAATGGCTGATTGAGCTTCCCCAAAAACTTAACTTTTGCCATATTGTATTTCACCTTTTATTCTGTTGTTTTGATATATTCCTGTTTTTATGAATTCAACTATTTCATTTTTATCTGTTGCAGCCATTAATCTGTGAACTTTAGAAATTATGTTAAATAGAATAAGTCAATAGGAAAAACAGTATTCAATGAAATGAAACTTATTAATTAATATAACATTCTGAGTAGTTTCACAAATTCGTTTATTTTCTTTTCACATAAACTGTCGAGGGTTTCTTGAATATCAAAAAAGTGTGCTTCAGTTTTGCTTATGTGGGACTCTCAGGCTTTGCTGCTTAAGAGGGCATTTTATGAGCTACGCCTTAACTCTAGTGTGGTGTAAAAGTCCCCATAAAGAGCAAGACTATTCCCTTAAGAAGGCACTTCTCGCCCAGGAATGAAACATCACTGTGTGGATGACAGTTTTGTCCTTCTCCTTTCCTTTTCTACAGGTGGACGCTGCCATAAGTCCTGCACAGGCCGATGCTGGGGACCTACGGAAAATCACTGCCAGACCTGTAAGTGTTCATCTCTGAAAATGAAAGGTTTGAAGTGGTCAACAATGTTAGTAGTTGATTCTCTTTGTAATTCTGGTCGAGTGACTATTTCAGCAAGCTTTTGTTGTCTTGGGGTAGATTTGCTTCAACAGAAAGAAACTACCTAAAGCCATAGTGAAATTTAATATATAATTGCATTCTTACGTTTATTTTTTGTTTCTTGGTTAATGAATTTGCGGCATAGCAGTGGTGATACTATCTTTGACCTCAGAATCTATAAAATTAGAAAACTGAAATCTGTGCAAAATGAAAATTATTCCACTCCAAGTGAATGAATATTTTACTACTTGCCTAAGTACTTGTATTATCATTCATTGATGAGAAAAAGAAAGAAAAGTCAATATACTGTGTATCTGCTGTATTCTCGGCACTGTTCAAGGCACAGGGATAGAAACTGTGATTTATGGACATAGATTAACTGTTGTTATCAGTGAATCTTGCTCTTAGGACACAATTCTTAGGGTAAACTAGTAAAAGCAGGAGGGTATCATTGCTGTGGTATTTGATAATAAAATGTACTGAACATGAAGACAAATATCTAATCTGGATATTCTTAAATCCATATTATATTCCAATGAACTCTGAAGATGCTGTAATCTTCAGGACAGATGGATTTCTTTAAAAATGGAAAACAAAATGCTCCCTACAAATGGTAAATATCTGTTCTTGCTGTAATGCCAAACACTGAAATGATGCAGTGTGGTGACAGTTTCAAATGTATTCTTTATTAGATGGAAGACGGAAAATATATTGAATATTTTAACATCATGCAAATACTAGGTGTTAGGATAATCTGCTAGATAGTTGTATGAATGTTTAGAGGTTGCTAATTTGTCTCAGTTCATGATATTTGCTACATTTTGTTTCAATAAAGAAATATAAAATTACCTTATTTTAAACCATCAAAGGAAAAAATATAGGAAAAGATCTATTCTTGATTTCTTAAATTTATTTTTAAAATTCATAAGCAGTCTCATATTCAAAATTCAAAAAATTTAAGAGAAAAAAGTAGCAAAAGTATCTTCTCATCCATGTCCTATTTTTGTTCCTCAGTCATTCATAGGCAGCACATTATTTGCAATTTTTGTGTATCTTCAAGGATAATTTGTGTATACCCAATGTATGTCTGTCCATTTTCATACAAATTAGCATGCTTTGTTGTTGTACCCTTTGATTACCCACTTTCTGTTATCTTAATGAAACATAATTAGCTTTTAAAGAGGAAAAGGTTATCTTGGTTTATGTTCTGGAGGCTGCAGTCACTGGACTGTAAGCCCGTTTGCTTTGGGTCTGTCACAGGGCAGCACATTATGACAGGGAGCATGTGGTGGAACAAAACCATTCACCTAGTGGTAGAGTAGCAAAAAGGAAGGTAAGGCCAGGGTCCCTCAACCCTGTGTAAGGGCACATTGCCAGTGACTAAAGTCTACCACTGCACCCAGCTTCGAGTCCTACCACCTCCCAGTGACACTGTGGCCTGGAGACCAAGTCTTTATCAGATGACCCTTTGGGGTTATGACAAATCCAAACTGCAGCATGCTGCAACTTGGTGTTTCATTCCATGCATATGTATGTGAATTAGTTATATATCGATTCTTTAATAAAATGGCATTTGTAAGGTCTAAGCAAGTATATTTGTAATTTGGTAGGGATCACCCACATGGAGATTTCATTCTCTGCAGAGATTATTAACAGCTCCCTCAGCCAGGAGCAATGATAGTGAATGCCCGTTTCCCAGTTCTCTGCATGAGTCAGCATGTTATCAAATTTTGGGGTCTTTGTCAAAAGGTTAGATAAAAAATACTATCTCAGAGTAGATTTAAATTAATGTATGTAATAGAAGCAATGCTTTCTGGCAGGAATGTTTTGACAAGAATTTTAAAAGGATCCTATAGTAAGATTAGACTACTGTCTGAAATCCATTCCCTACAATTCTTGGAGACAATGTTTTAATAGCAAAGGAGTCGAAACCAGGAAGTGCACAGTGCCAGGATGACGTTGCTGTGGCCATTGTGAAGAGGCTCAGATCTCTAAAACAATTAAGAATCATCACAGCCCTTCGTGATACAGTGACCACCATAGAAACCACTGGAGCACATGGAGATCCATGGTCTTTCATGACAAAACAGGACAAAGTGAAAGGAAACCTACTGAGTTGTCCATTTTAAAAATGAGCTGTTGTGGGCCAAGTCCTTACTTTATCGCTGTAGCTATGATAAATAGGGGCCAGAGAGGCTTCCTTTGCAGCCTGCTGTTAGGGCTTTCATTGCCTGTTGCATTAGTTTCAGAGTTTTTGGTCAAATGTGACAGGCAGGGAGAAGCAACCTGCATGGTCTATGCTGGATGAGAACCCCTGCATAATACTTTCAATACTATCCATCAGTACAAATCAAATAAAATTACTTTAACTGATCATTTTAATTTTTATACTTTTTGTAAAATACAAAATACAGCAAGATAACTAGATAGCAAAAGTATGGTATTTGTTTAATATTTATGTGTGGATGGAAATATCTCTGACTGGGACATAGGAGCAAAGAGCTTGGAAATCCCTGTGGGAAGGTAGCACGGAAAGACAAATAAATGAACTTCCCCAGAAAATGGTTTTCCTTCAATTTATACAGTGTTCAAATAACTGAAACTTTTCATGACTTTGAAAAACTCTGATTCTGATGGAAAAAATTTACAAAAGAATTTCCACCCACATCTTTTATTTTTATAATAGAAAACCCTCCAGATGATGGCTTAGCAGGTGCATGGCTTTTTCGGAGATGTACCCCCTTTCAGAAAGTCTCTCTGTGGCTGTGTATGTGCTGTGTGACACTACGCTGGGTCACAAAGCATGCTTCTTTTCTAGTTTGGTTTTCTGAAAGGGTCTCGCCTTGTAGCCAGGCTGGCCTTGATCTCGCAGCAGTACTCCTGCCCTAGCCTGCCGATGCCTGGGATTACAGGCTGCACCACCACACAGAGCACGTGCAAAACATGTTTCTGAACCAGAGACAATTGTGTCTCCCAGGGGACGTTTGGAGATACCAGAACAGTTCCGGTTGTCACAGTCGGGAGGTGAGGGAACTCTATTGGCACTTGTAGGACAGGCTTGGGATGCTGCTGAGTGACACAGTACACACCTGTACCCAGCTCTTGTGGAGGCTGAAAGGTGGGAGAATCTCAGCTTCCACCCAGCCTCGGCAGCTTAGTAAGATTCTATCTCAAGGGAAAAAAAGAGAAGTCTATGGTCCTAAGACTGAGAAATTTCATAACAGGTGCAGGCTTCATAACAGGTGCTGAGCCAGTGAGATTCACTTCTCCAGAGAGTTTATATTTGGGATCCAGCATTACTGGCTCTGCTATCTCAGAAACTTGAAATGGAAGAGGTAATGAATCTAATTGAGGGTTCCATTTTTGGACCACATGTGTTAATAAGAAGCAGAAATAACCAATCTTTAGGGACACTGAAGAATAAAGCATCTATACAGAGGAAAACTAACTGGTTTTGACAGTTTTTACCTCCTGGTCTCTGGTCTTCATGAGGTCCAGATGCACTCACCCCAGCTGCCTTGAGAAGCATGATGCTCTTCTAGTGCAATTAAGTGGAATTTATTGCTTGCCACCAATTGAAGGGGAAAAATGATCAACTTATAGTTTATATATAAAAACATCAGTCACAAGGAATTACAATCATTTTAGGTTTAGAAAGTAATTTTTAGGTATAGAAAGTAATCTTATTATCATCTAAAATTCAGATAATGGTCACCATATCTACTCCACAGAGTCTATTAAGTTTAAATTCAGCACCCATTCACTTAAGAATCACAGGTACAGAATCTTAGTATTGTGTAGTGCTGAGCTTCCTGGCTTATAAAATATTTCCATTTTTGATGAATTTCCTGTAAGTTAAATGAGACAGGTAATCATTAACCTAACTTTACAACTGGAGAAACATAAACTGAGGAAATGAGAAATAATAATTAGGATTTCAATCTCAGCATTCTGATTCTAAAGATAATACTGTCTCTCCCTGTGGTAACTAAGTTCATTGGATTCAAAATCAGGTGACACAGATCTCCGTTGTCTGTCCTTTCTGTCATGGGGCAGTGGTCTTTCTAAATATCAATTATCACATCTATAAAATGAAGATGCTGCCATTTATCTCAGAAGGTTGCATTTTGGGGATGAAATTCAATACTTTGTTACAGGTGAAATACTTTGATATTTTCAGGCACAGGCTGAGGACCCAATAAATACAGCTGATAGTTGAATAAAGCAGAGATGTTAGAAAACTGAATGCTTTTTGAATCCGAATGAGCAGCGATGGTTCACGCTACAGAAACTTCTGTAGCTGCTCTGCCTGGTGGAGTCTGCTGACACCCAGTATCTGGGAGTAAAAAGCAGAAACCTGGAGGGAACGTGGTTTCTTGCCCTGGACATTGATTCCTGTTCTAGCTCCTTGTCTGACCTACTTGAAAGATAGGTCACTTATCCAAATTTATGTAAGATAGCAGCTTGAGGTAAACTGCATTTTGAAGCTACCTAAATATATAGTTATTGCAAGACCTGAATTTTAGAATTACTATCAAACTGTTTGTGGGTATGTGTGAGAATTAGACCTTTTCAGGGATTCCTTAACAATGGGAGACTTCCAGAGATTCGTTGGAGGTATGACATACAGGATCAACTTTTGTTTAATGTAACGTGTTCTGGGCTTTATGTAGATTTCCACTTGCTGACTCATTAACTAAGGTATATTATTGACCCTTTGCCCCACTTAGGGTAGACTTTTATCTGAATCCTAACGCATTTTTTTTTAAGAATCAGAAATCGTGTTCTACAGTTTTTTGACAATATTCTGATTCTGTTAATTGACCACACAAACTCACTTATTTCTAATTATTCTTTTGCCTATGACTGAAATGAATCTCTTTTAGTAAGAACATCTGTGGAGTTGGTCAGCGTATGTTTTGCCAAATACTTTATTTTTTATGGAGAATTATTTTTTGAGGGTTTTTTTCCCAGTATGTTATGGAAGGGCAGTCCATCACCTTAGCTCGGGAAGCTGAAGTTATCATACACTCTGTTCACCCCTCATTACTAATACTAACTTCTCAGGGAGCCCCCTTTGTGCAGATGAGCTGGGAATCATCCTGAGCTGCTTAATGTTGACTACTTATGGTAAAGACAAAAGACAAAAGAGTTCCCGTTGGTGACAGGTTTGGGTGACATGAAGCACCAAGAGATGGTGAGAGTTGAAACCATCCGTGGACACAGCTGTGGGAAAATGAAGATGTTCACAGTGACAACAGTGAGCTGGTGACCAGGGCTGCAGCTGCCAAGGCTTTAAAGCAGCAGCAATGTGGAAAAGGGTTAGGTTTTTGTTTTTAATCGAGTTAGCAAAATGGAAGAAGAGTGAACATATGGGCAGCTTATTATGCACAGTAGCTCACTACTCAGACTTTTCAGACAAACATTTTAGTAGAATTTTGTAAAGTTTTACTGTAATTTAGTAACATTTTACAACTTATTTTCTATCCTGGTTTGGGTGTTACAGTTATTTTGATTGCCTACTGAATAATGTGTCATTGTGCCTCAATAACATTTAATAATGTTCAGACTGTAAGCTAGAGTGAGTAGTGTTAAGGATTGAAACTGTCTTAGTTACTTTTCTCTTGTTGCTGAGACAAAATAGCCCATGCTCAAAATTAAGGAAAGAAAGGATTTATTTAGCTCACAGTTTGTGGAGGTTTCAGTCCCCAGTCAGCTGGCTGCAAGGCAGGGTAGCATGGTGAGGGGCAACAGTTCATGACAGGGGAAGACAGCAAATGCAAAAGAGAGCAAAAAGTGGGAAGGAGCAAGCCTCTTTTTCTCCCTTGTATTATAAGCAGGTTCCCTACCTAGGGCAGGTGTAGCACTCACACGGTCTCCTGTGCCCTCCTCTCACACAGGCTCAGGATGTTTACGAATTGAGCACCCCGGCCACCTGCTGATTCACTTAAGCTTCTAAACTTCTCATGTTGACACAATATATCAACCATTAGAGCTAGAGTGAGTAGTATGGAGGGTTGGATCTAATGTGCTGCCCACAAAGTCTCATGGTTTCACAGTGGGACCTTTGTGGTTGCATCATGGGGCACTGTGTTGTCAGTGGATTAATCCCTTGATGGCTTTGTGGTTCAGTGTGCTTCAGGTGTTGGGGCCAGATCAGGGCTTCCTGAGGGAGTGACTGAAAGGGTATATTCTTGTCCCCACTTCCTCCCTCCTCTCTCCTTGTTCTGTCAGGAGGCCTGCAGCAGTCCTCAGCCGTGTCCTCCCATCATGCTCTTCTGTCTTGGCGCCAACCAACATGAACTGAATCCTTCAAAACTGCGAGCCAAAATAATTCTCTCCTCTTTTTAGTTGAGGTTGCCAAGTACTTTGTTCCAGAATCAGAAAAGCATCTAATGCAGTCAACTATTTTAAAATATGCTCCTAAAATATCAGATATTTTTCTGAATAAATTCTTTCAAAACTCTTAGATGACCTAATTTTGTAAACATTAATGCCAGTAAGTGATGCCTGTAGAATCTTCTCAAGCAGTCAACTCTATGTTCGAGTCATGAGGATTCTGATTTCCTGAAGCACCTTGAATTCATGCTCCCTAAATCTGTGTGTGTGTGTGTGTGTGTGTGTGTGTGTGTGTGTGTGTGTGTTGGAGCATCCTGACCCTATAAACCTAACGCGAATATTTCTCACAAAGCTGAGAATGGTCAAAATAGAACTCGGGCTTGGATGCTGAGCTCTGAATACATGTGAGCAGTGACTCCAACAGGAAAGTGCCTTACAGCTCAGCTAAATCATGGCTGCGTTGCTCCACAGCACAGCTTAAGTAAATTGATTCAGTGGATTAATGTAGTCACGTCAGGGGAGACAAACTTATCTGCTATGTGAAGTCTGAAGCTTAAAGAAGTATTATTTAGCAGGCTTATTGGGGAGAATGACAACTCTCTCTGTTCATAAGAACTGAGACCTAAGGTCTGAGCTCAATAGGTGTAGGTATAAAAGAGACTAAGCCTTAAGAAATAAGTAATAATGATTAAAAGAACAAAGTTATCTCTGTCCCTGCAAGATAGATGAAGCACACTTATCTCATTTAAAATAGATACTGCATGTCCTTTTTTATCTTTAAGTACAGTATCAGTCTTGCTCTCTCTCCTCTCCTTTTATCAAGGAGGGTGGTGGTTTCACTTTACACATTCATTTTGTCCTCCTAGACCCAAGGTCATCCCATTTAGTCACTGAACTTTCAGTGAGGAAAGGGAAAAAAGCACTCATTACAATATTGGAGTTTGTCTTTCCCAGCCTCTACCCATTTTGCATTGAGGTAGTCATAATTGTCCTCAGTTGCAGATCATATAAGAAGAATGCTAGGTGCTAGGTTAGTAACAATTCAACCTACTTTTCAGTCTCACAAGTTGCTTTATTAATAGCATTTCCCACTTGAAGACTGATCGAAAGTTGTAAGTGCATTTGGCAATGGTTTAAAAAAGTTACTTATCTTCTAAACTGAAATATTACTCCAAACAAACTGATAAGGAAATGCATATTTTAACTGCTGGAGTGACCAGATAGATTCTACATCTGCTCTTTGTATTATTATTAAAATAATTAAAATTAAGGCATTATTCTACCCAAAAGAAAACTTCTGGAGGTAGAATTGACTCCTTCTTAGTGCTAACAATACTTTTTGTAATCGGATTACCTCCAAATTACTTTTTAAATTCAAAATACTAAAACAGTGAAATTAATATGAGCAGTGTATTTGTTCAGTTGTGAATGGGTTATTACTATATTAGCAAAACAAACCTTTGTTACAAACAACACTTTATGTTAGATATTGTTCATATAAAGATATGATATGCTAGGAAAACATAGAAATTATTTAACATTTTTCAATAATTTATTATGTGTTATCATGAAGAAAGTTATTCCTAACAGTGGCAATATAGTAGAAGTTTTATATTAATAATAGGGATAAGAAAATCTGGGAGAGAGTTTCCAAAGATGGCGGACCAGTAGGTAGCAGGAGAGAGATCCTCTCTGAGAGAGACAGCTTAAATGCCAGAATTTAATACCCTGGAGAGACCCAAACAGAGAGAGATGGACTCTCTCAACCCAGGAAAAAACTAAAGTTAAAAACAACATTCAAATATGAGGTCCCGGGGCTACCATTAGTGAAGCTAAGATCAGCAAGCATGGCGCCCTCCTTGAGCTGCCTGAATTCCTGCCCGAGAGTGAGCTGACCAACCGAACTGTGCCGATATGACTGGCTTAAGCGGCCCCGAGCGAGGAGCTGAACAGCCCTGTGCGAGGCTCGCCCGGACCCGGCCCTGCACACGACCCACCCAGAGGCACCATGAATTTGCATGGCTGCCGCGCTGAAGTCAGAGGTCTGGGAGCCCAGCGGTTCTCTGGGACCGGCATCAACACGCAGTGAGTGATGGGAATAAGACCCTCCCACAGGAAAGGGGAAACCAACCAGAAGACATGTTGGATTTGGGCAGGACAGCCTTAACTCCATAAGGAAGTGGCTTCAGTTGGTTGCTCCCCTCGCCAAGTGGATTGGTGGAATCTACTTGGATTGGGCCGTGCCCCTGGCCAGGACCCAGTGGGTCGCTACAAATTAATTCCCTGAGCTCGGCACACACTGACGCACTGAAGGCCTGCAAAGGTTGACTGGCCCGGAGGAGAGGAGCCAGCGCACACTGCTCTTGCTTGAACTTCACTCTCTGATAGCGGCCGGCAGAGGGCAGAAGCCCCTAGCCTGCGTGATCCAGAGGAGCCTTAACCAACAAGCAAAGGGGCTGGGAATTACACTGTACACTTGTATGGAAGGAACCACAAACATGATTAGAGGGAGAAATAAGAAAAAACCCCCAGGCCACAACCCTGAGAACATTGATCCAGGAGAGGTAAATACAAAAGAGACTGGGGGCAGCAAACACACAGCATCAAACATAGTGGTAGCAAACATAAAGAGATATCTTTAGGACCTCGTAAGCAGGATCAAAACTGAAATATTAATTCAAATTAAACAAGAGATAAGTAGATTAATAAAAGAAAGGCTGGGCACCTCTCAAGAAGATACAGACAGAAGAATGGAGGAACACAAAAGGAGAGAAATGTTCAATGAAGAAAACAAGAAAAACCTAGAATTCATGAAGCAAATTCAAAGAGATTATCAGGAAACTAAAGACTCCATAGAAAACTGGCAAAACTGCTTGAAAGAAACCAAAGATAGACTATCAAAAATTGAACACAGGCTTGCAGTGTGTGATCATGAAAGGGAAGATCTCTTAAAAATAACAAGGGAACAGGCAGTAACAACTGGAAGGCTAGAGGATGACAAGAGGATGTATAACTTAAGAATAAAGCATGTGAATGAAGAAGCAGGAGTCAAAACAGAGGAATTGCAAAGGCTATTCACAGAAATCATTAAGGGAAATTTCCCAAGCATAGAAAAAGGATATGATATGTATGAAGCATACAGAACTCCAGCCACCTACAACCCAAACAGAGCTACACCTAGACACATAATAATCAAGATTCTAGAAATTCAATATAAGAACAGAATATTAAAAGCCATCAGAGAAAAGACACAGATCACCTATAAAGGAAAACCCATCAAAATCACGGAAGACTTCTCGACACAGACCATCAGGTCAAGAAGAACTTGGAGTAAAGTAATTCAAGCCCTGAAGGAGAACAACCTCCAGCCCAGATGGATGTATCCTGCAAAACTCTCTCTAGAAATTAATGGAGAAACAAGACGCTTCCATGACAAAGAGGAACTTGGAGAATTTTTCACCACCAGTCCAACCCTACAAAAAATACTGAAGGACATTTTAGAAAGAGAGAGAACAAGAATACAAGCATTTCAGGAACAATGGCAGAGAGGCCTCAGTGAATGGGGCAGACAGTGGAGTTGAACAGAAAACTAGACAACCAATGGCAGAAAAACAGAATAGCAGAAATAAGGCAGAGAAGATTGGCTGTAATCTCTAGTATAGATGGCCCTGAAATATTAACAGAGAGAAACATAGGCAGAGTAAATCAGGAGATAAGGTCCATTGAGATGCTCTATATAGGGAGGCAGTGGGACCTACAACAAGCAGTGCACCCTATGGGAGTGAAAGGGGAGGAATTGTCTAAAAAAGGAAGGCAGAGGATATTGTTAATGGGGTAACAAGATTTAAAATCTACATTATTTCATCACTCTGCTTGGATTGATTACATGCTGTTCCAGTTTGTCTACTTACACTAGACTTGAGGACATGGTCAGCTATCCCAAAAATAACAGGACATATTATGGTAATCATCCCTAATTTGCTATCAACTTCATCTGAAGCCCTTTATAACTTATACTGTCTTATTATGACTGATCTTATTTGAATCTGGGTTGTTAGATTGCTACTTTATATTGACTGATTTTATTTAAATCTGTTATGATTGATAGCATCAAGTCTAAGAGTATAGGCAACTACACTGAAGATGACAAGATTCACTAAGATACCCACTCTGGTTTGAGTATTACTTGCTTTTGAAGTCTTATAATGTCTCCAATGCTTTATTAATGTTGTTATATACTGCTGAGACATCATGGTAACCATTGTAGATCACCTTGTATTGCGGTTATATATGACTTTTTTGCTTCATGCTTTTCTAGGAATTGTTTTGTTTTATCTTGCTTTGATTTGTTTTTCCCTCTAATACAGAAAGGATAGATATACATTTAGAGACTCATGCATGTGTAGAGCTTATAAACAGTTTACAAGAACCAACTATATAACACATGTTGAAATGAACAACTACTTTGCAGAAAAAGAGACACTACAGTACCCAGTGCTGATTCCATAATGTCATTATGTGAAATCCAGCAAAATTACCATTCTTTGTTCAAAGTGAGTTTAGCTTGTTTTGTTTAAGTTCAACACACATGAAGGTATGGACAGCTGTTTTTAGGAGAATGAGAGACACTATGACAGCCATTCTCAGCTTCCCTATTGTCTGGTCTTGAAGACCTGAAACGCCCTCCTTGTCCTGCTCAGATCAATTCCATACTATGTTGTTTTGTGTGAATTCCCTGTATGTGACAATATGGACAACTATTTGGAAGAAAACAAGAGTTAATACGATAGAGTGAATATCTCCGATTGTCTAGTTTTGGAATTTATGTCCCTTACATTGCTTTCTTGTGATCCGCTTTGTTCTGTTTTGTTGTGTTTAATTTTACCCTTTTGATATAATTGAATGTATATTTGAGTGGGTAAGATGGATGACCATATTGCTGTTTTTTTGTCAGATCGTGGAACAGAACTGTTAAAGGACTCACTGTTTGAATGTCTACTTTACATGTTTTAACTTTATAATTTGAACAACTATTTCCAAGAAGTCAGTATGTAATTTGTCAAGTAATAATCTCTTAGGTTTTTTTGTTGTTTTTCTTTTCCTTTTTTCCTTGGTATTCTGTATTGTTGCTACCCTTTATTCTGTTTTGTTTTGTTTTTCTTTCTTCTCTTTAAATAAAATTTAAAAATAAGAAAATCTGTAACTTTAACTCAGGTTACACATTCCATTCATTATTAGGGCAAACATTAGAAATAATATAATTCTGTTTTTTATCCTAAACTGTGTCTGAAACTGCTGTAAGTGAAATATTAAAATCATTTACCTATTTTTGTTCTTCAAAATTTTATTAGGAAAGTATTACACCTCAGAATGCAATTTTACTCATGAAGATCACAGGCCTACTATGCATCCATACATACCTGCATGTATAATTTGTCTAAAGTATAATTATGTTTACATAGTCTTGGTCGAAAAAATGTTTAAAAAGAAGGTGCTGATGTGGTAAGTATCCAATTAGAGAGAAAAAAGCAACTGGGAGTTGATGGAGAGAAGAGAAAAGCTGAGACAGCACCCTCGATCAATCAGGGTAACAGCCAGCTTTTGTTAGAAGCCAGCATCTTTAATTAAAACTCTTGTATTTTACTAATAACTTTGCATGTCCACCGGCTTTCTTATTGATTTCAATTATTTTCTATTTTCCTTTTACTGGATTTATAGTTTCCAGAGATATCGAAAAATTAAAGGCAAGATTACAATGGACTAATTACTTGTACACATTTAACATCTCAAAGGGTAACCCAATCATTTCCTGGAAGAAAATAAAAGAAAAACCTTCCCTGCTACACAGTACTGTTCATTCTAAGCTAACGTTGGCAGTATTTGTTGATAGTTATACTTTGCCTCAAACTTGAAGACAATTTCTCCTTTAAATGTAGGATATATTTGTATCTACAGTGTTTGAAAACAGTTTAATGTGACTCGAGATATTGCCTAATGCCATATGAAGGGCTCATGGGATGTAGAAAGAATAGATAAATTGAGAGCTTTGCTTTGGGCATGGTGTGGGTGTGATACCAGATAAAAATGAGGGATATTTGAAAAGGTCCAAAAGAATATTGAACTGGGCACAATGGACGGAGATATAGTCCTGCCTCTAAACTCAGTTTCAAGAACCTCAATTTTTTCATATTCCCTCATCTATGAATGAAAAGATTGAAAAAAGAATGATTTCTGTGTCTGCTTTCTTGCATGGTTAGGAAGTTTGTGTGTGTGTGTGTGTGTGTGTGTGTGTGTTTGTGCATATGCATATTGACTCACTATAGATGTGTACCCTGTTTCCCTAAAAATAGGACCTAGCCAGAAAATAATCAGCCTTGGAAACTAGTGGTGAAAATTGTCAGACCCAGTCAATCTTTCCCTATCTTACTTGTCTTCATTAGTCTCTTGCTAGGTGGTTACTCTATAAGGCAGTCCAGATGAGGACAGGCTGATTAGGTATGATTTATCATCTCTAGTTTTCAAGGGTGAATATTTTTCCAGCTAGGTCTTATTTTGTATCTACATGTGTGTCTACATGGACTGTTAGAGATTGTATGATATTCATGCGGACACAGGTTAGGAAGAATGCAAATTATGGAGGGTGACCATAGTAGGTAATCTAAGCAGAAAGATCAGAGTGAAAATGCCACATCTCAAATATCATTAAAAAAGACATTTGGAAGGATAGTTAGAAATATCTCTCCACGTTTTCATTAAAAGGATTTTTTGTCTATTTCGCAAGACAGCATCTCACCATGTAGTTTAAACTGGCCTTGAACTTATCGCATAAACCAGACTGGCCTCAAACTTGTGGGGAGAGCCTCTGCTCAGCTTCCCAAGAGCTGAGCTGCCGAGAGCACACCACCATGCTGGGCTTGGATTTTGTTGTTTTGATAATGATGACAGTCGATGCTGAATTATTTTTATCTTTGCAACAAATGTACCATCATTACAGTAACTATCAAAGAGAAAGATTTTAAGGTTAGATACATGCGACATGCTTCTGATTAATAAGACATTTATATTCAGTCTTTATTATAGGAATGGAAAGAAATGAAATTTCATTCTTGGAAATGCATGCACTTGCTTTATGCTCTCATGGTGAGGTAATATGGCAAGCAGTTTCTAGGCAGTTGCTTGGCTGGAGGATGAATAAAGTAAATAGAATACAAATAATAAAAAAGATGACAGGGGCTGATGGATACAGATCGATTTCTGTGTCAAGTCCTAGTTTTGCCCATTACATTAAAACAAATTTGAAATGCCTATCAGATATTTTAATATTCTGTATCACAAGCCAATAGAAATATATATGTTACATGAAAGTGTGTAACAGCTGCTGCTTTCCTTTGCCATAGGAATCTATTTTTAAAAACCTCATTATCTTTAAATCAGTTTGTGAGGTTATGAAAGGTAGAATGAGAAATAGTTTTGAAAATCATTTTTATACACTGCTACCTCACTGATGATAGGTAGAATTTTTGGTTTATCTAAAGGACTTTTGCTCATAAGTTTTATTACATGGACCTGACAGAGTATTATGACTACACAAATATCTTCAGATTTTGCCTGATTTTGTTATTTCCTGAGTTGGAATACTGGTTAGGGCAGGTATTTTCCTCTAATGTGAGATGGTATGCATAATTAAGATGCATGTAATTCTATTGAATAAAACAGAAAAGGAAGGAAGGTTCAGAAAGCTCACATTTACAGCTAGTAACTGATAATTTAAATTTTTTTTAAAAAGCTGCAATAGTTAACCAAAACGTAATAGAAAGCTGGAGTGAAGAATTATATACTATGTTGAAAAAAACTTCTACTATAAAAACATCCGGTCTTCTCAAATTGAACTATACTTTTAATCATCTTTAATCAATTGTCATTTTCATTGAACAAAACTAAAGTATCTGTGAAAAATATATTTGATGAAAGAGGCACACGTTTGCAAAGAAGAAATTTCTGGAAGGCTGTTATGGCTTGTATCTAGATGTCCCCCAAAAGCTTCATGCAGTTGTGGGGGCAGGCTTTTCAGAGGTGGCTGAATCTAGAGTTTGTGATTGATTCAGGGTCCAATGCTGGGATTTAGGGTGTGAGTGCCACACCACCCTAAGGCGAGTAGCCTGCATACACTATAAGGGACAAAAGAAGCTCTTCCCCTCCCTTGCCTGATGCTTTTGCTGTCTTCCGCTACCACACACTGATGCTGCTTTGCCAAGTGCCCCCTGCCTTGGAGCCAGCTGATTATGAACCCTCTACAAACTATGAACTAAATAAACCTTTCCTTCTTTAACTTTGGGTGTCAGGTTTTTGTGTCAGCAATAACAGAAAAGTAACTGAAAGACTTTTCTTCATCAAGTATTAAGATGTAGAAGACAGTCATTTTCGACACAGTATGGTGTGGGGGCTGCATGGAATTGGCTTGGTAGACAGTCCACGTGGGGGCTGAATTCTGCAATTTTGATACTTAGTTTTCATAAGAATTCTGTAATTTTGAAAGTGAAGCAAAAAGCGTAAGTTATTCAGTAAGTAATGTTGAAACAAACAGCTCATCTATGAAATAAAGTGAAGTTGTATCCCTATCATAAAACAATAGACAGGAGATGGATTGTACGGTAAACATTAAAAGGCATGAAATACAGATTTTGGATGGATTGTAGAGTAAAATTTAAGAAGTGTGAAACACCTGGAAAATATGTATGAAAATTACAAAACGGTGGACATCTTGTTGAATTTGATGTAAATGATATAAAATGTGTATCTTACAGATCAGCAGAGATCATTTAAACTAGATCATGGTTTTATATTTTTAATATATTTTAATAAAGTTAAGAATTGAAATTTTTTTCATTGCTTTCTTTTACTAGGTTTAGTGCTTTTATTTATTTATATATTGGTACCAAAGGTCGAACTCAAGACCTCGTGCTTACCAGAGAGGCTCTTATGAGGCTGAGCTGTATCCCTAGCTTTGGTATATTTTCGATATATAAAATGATCCAATTCATCAAAGAGAATTTGTACCTGTACATGATACATCTTGATGCCTCTTGTTTGCCATTTCACTTCCCTCCCTTCAACTCCTCTTCCCCTCCTTATTTACAAAAGCTTTGCTTCTGTTTTATCTTTCTTTTCTCATTTTTTCTTTGCTTTTCCTCCCGTCCAACTTCTCCCCATTTGAACATTTTCTTCCTGTTTTGCAATCTTTATCAAACATTTGGGTCCTTATTTACACTTTCAGTTTCTCACATCAGAGAAACAATTTATACATGTGAGTCAGACTTATTTCATCTAAGATTATGGTTTTAAGGTGCATCCGTTCACCTAGAAATATATCAAGTTTATCCTTCTTTATGGCCAAGCAGTACTCTTATATAATAAAAGTTACACTCATCAGTTGATGGTCATTAGAGTTATTTCCAAGATTTTGCTATTACAAACTATGCTTCTATCCACATGAGTGTGCATATAGCCCTGTAGTATGATGATTTTAATTCTTTTGTAAAGATAGCAAAGAAGGGGAATAGCTGGATCAAATGGGACTTGTAGTCCTAGTTTGCTTGAAGAATCTCCCCCCAAAATTAAGAATTTACACATAAAATCCATAAAAAAATGACATTCCTTGTAATCAAAGACATACAACTTTTAAATATGAAATATATTTAGTAATTCTCAGTTGTGATAAACATGGAACAGAGGTAATCAGAAGTACACTTGGTAAATTACAAGCAGTAAACATTTTCATTTAGATTAATTTGTAATTCATGTCAGAAGATTAAGATGTACATGTTCTTAGAACAGGAAATTTATTATTTCAACACATCTTAAATTCTCATACAAATAAAATGTATTTAAATATTATATAGTAAGCAGTACATATAATAGCAAAAAAATACACAATTGGAATATCTTAGACAGTAGGTTGTTAGAGTTTATCCACACCATATTGTAATGTAAGGTCTTGAAAATAAAACAGAAGCATATTCATACTACTGCAGAAAATTATTATTGATATAATCTTTAGTGAAAGAGGCAAATAAAGGAAGGTAACTTTTATTTATTTCTTAACAATACCAACAGTAAATATTTCTCTGTCAGGCACGGTGTTAGGCACTGTTGCTACTCTGAGCTTAATGATTTCCCACCATACATAAAATCTTACCCTACCTCTACAAAATAAATGCCATTGTTATTTTTATTTTATTCATGAAAAAACTAGAGCACAAAAATGTCAGGACTCTGCCTAACCTAGAACAGCTGTCATCCAAGGGTAAAACTGGGGCTCCCTGTCGCCTCCAGAGGACTTCCAGTATTCTGTGCTGTGTCTCTCACTATTCTGGCTTCATGCTAACAGCTTCACCTGTGTTCTTTAGTTTGGTCCTCCTGAATCGGTATTACCTGGAAACAAGATGGGAGGGCCAGCTTGCAGTGGAGAAGTCAGAGTTCTGAGGGAGGAGGTGACTTCAGGGTGTGGAGTCAGGCTGAGGAACAGAACAGTTTCCATAGGCACAGAGCAAAGTATGCGTTGTCTTTATGGATTTGGAGAAGTACATTAAAGACTTGAGTATTTTATGTTACTTTTGATCAGGCAGTTTTTGCTCTCTTAACTGCTGTCCTATATTATGAACCATGAGACGGCGATCAAGGGCACACACTGAAGAGTGAAAGGTGAGCTCAGCTGCATCTACAGGCCGCCAAATCATTGCTGAGATAAGAAAAAGAACAATTTACTTTTGGTTTTAAATATATGTAGTTACTTGTGTTTCTCTGAAAATGTGAGTTGCATAGAAAATTTCAGAATTTTAAGAAAGAGCATCAAATCAATCAGACCTTCCTTATTATGATGTGATGTGTGTAATTTTCAAGAATTGACAAACTTTTTTCCTGAGCAGAGAAATGGTAATTTATCAACACTTTTATAAGACATGAAATATTTGATATCTACAGCTATGTTATTTTCTATAAATATTTTGCTCAAAGAGAATCATGAAAGTTGTTTTGTATGAGCCCCACATTGGCATATTGACACGTAGGATGAATTTAGACTTTACTTTCACAGATTTCCAGTGATGATGGCAGGATTATAAAGCACAGAACAAAGTGGGGATCCAGTCTCCTCCTGGGGGAGGCTGAGTGGCAGGCACTTTTGCACAGTGATTTTTCTGTAGCCTGTGGAATCCTAACACTTCAGAAAAAGGAAATTTCATCTCCAGTGAATTCTAAGTTGTTGAATTCACTAGATGTCATTTTGCAATACATACATAGAAGAAGAACTCCAATTGGTTTTTCTAATTTCCTAATTTAACCCTTATCCATGCAATTGAGCGGTGTTTGCAAGCTGCTGGTTCTAAATCCTTAGTGGATTGTAAATTGACTTTGTGGTGCCTAACTTTAAACTTGGACAAACAAGCTAGCTTACAGGAAAACACTCTGGATCAGAACAGAGTAGAAATGATAATATCAAAATGTTTCACACATAATTTGGATTAATATTACTCTTCAAAAGTTTTTATCATGTATACATTATATCATATTTTTGTGCTGTAAATTGTGTTTTAAAAAGTTTAAAAAACATTGTAAAGTTGCATTATGTAATTCATAGACATATTCACCTATTTGACAAGGATAATTATAAATATTTTCTGTGAGGCTAACAGTGATAGTTTGTAAACATTCTTCTTAATATAATCAAAACATGTATTTATGGTATAACTATATTTGATCTGCTTATCCTATATTCTTTCTTACTATTCTTGAGATACAGACCTGAGTATTGGCTCTCTCTGGGACTCATTTTCTTCCCCATGAAATTTGTTATTTGGATGTGCTGATATGTAAAGATGTCATAAAATACTATATATACAGATATAATCTTATTTCTCTAGCTTTATCTACAAATGTGAAGAGGATTTGAGTAACATCTTAGCATTCATTATCCTCACTCATAATTGCCTTTGCTAATGTGGCTTCAGATCAAGCTATTTTTCAGAGGCACAAAGTTTGTATGTGTTTGACTTTGTGAATTATATACAGTGTTACATTTAAAACAGTGTCTTAGTTACTTTCTCATTGCTGAGACAAAATACCTGACACCCTGAGTTAAAGGAGGAAAGATTTATTTAGCTCACAGTTTGTAGAAGTTTCAGCCCATAGTTGACTAGCTGCAAGGCAGGGTGGTATGGCAGAGGGCATCACAGAGGAGAAGCAGCTCATGGTACAGAAGATAAAGCAAACAAGGGACAAGACAAGCCTTTTGCTGCCCCATATGTTGTATTTATGCTACCAGGATTAGGGCAGTGCCAAACGGTAGGTGGACTGACTTGGTAATCACCCACCCTGAATCCCAACACCCTTCATCCCAGCACTGCACCGTGAGTCAGTCAAACACTGGACCAGCCACCTCTGAGAAAACCCCACTCATAATTGCGCCAGGCTTTAGGGGACATCCAGATGCAACCCTAATAGACAGTTTCTGAAACTTCTTCCTCCTCCCTTCTGGTCCCTTTGGTCTTCACATCCGGACATCTGCTGCATGTGACCTAACTTAAGGTAAACAGATCAATGAAGATATATAGCAGTCAGGAAACTAATTTTAAATCCTATTTTGATAATAACTTACTGTGGACCTTAGATAGCCTAATTAAGTATTTTAACATATTAACTTCTTCATCTGTGACATTGGGATAATTAACTTTTGTTGCTGAATGCACAGGTTATACATTACAGGTATTTTCCTATTATTTTCAGTTTACACGATACTCAAGGGAGTAGGGTTAAAAGAAACAGTATCTCCCCATCTGTGAGCACGGTTTTCCACCCTGTGTATTTTCCATAAAGTAGTTACTTTATCAGAAAACTTTTAGTGTGTATGTGGATATTCATGAAAATATTTGTATAAAATATGTGCTGGACTTTTGTTTGATTTACCAAGCTGGCATACTGTTTTTATTTTATTACTTAGTACTGTTTGATCTACATTTTATTTTAAAATTCTCTCATTTTAGCACACAAAGATCAACCTCATTATTTAATTTCATTTTATTTTTTTAAAATACAGTGGTTTCCCAAGTTCAGACTGTGTTATAAAAATGAGAATCTGAAAAGAAGTGCGAAATTCTTGGGTTCAATCCATAGTACCAACAAAAGAGAAGAATTATATCAGCTTATACATGCATCAACAGTTTGTTCAGTAATTTTTTATATAAACTAGAAACTACCTGTATCACCCTGAAGAGTTGTGACATCTCTCAGGGATATATAAACCTTGTTTTGAATATGACAGAAGATATGAAACTTACTTTGTTTTCTAGTTTCTTCATTAATAAAAAGAGAAATCGAGACTAGAGTGCTCTCACTCATTCACTCCACAAATATTTATTCATTCTTAAGTTTCTTTTTTGGGGGGGGGTACCAGGAATTGAACTCACAACCTTGTGCTTACCAGACAGACACTGAGGTAAATCCCTGGCCTATTTATTCTTTCTGGGCAAGATATAAGTCTCTGTTCTTTTCAGTTTTAGTATTCCATTTATAAATATCACAGTGTGAGAATCAAAGTCAAAGATGTATGGAGTGGAAGAGGAATTATCTTCATTATCTTCCACTAATATTTTGGGCACAGAGCTCAGATAAGCAAAAGTGTTGTGTTGTGGTTGTTATTTTGTTCATTTTTTTTGTCTTCAAAACTGGCTGAAGAGGTCTGTGGTCTACTAGAAAACACAATCTAATGTTGAACATCACCTTTTCCACATTTCTTGGTTTGTGACATGTCCAAGACATGACTTTTCCAATTTTTGATTATTTTGTCTTCAGTGTATCACTTTCTGGTGCACTGGAAGATGCAGCCTTCAATTCTATTTAAAAGTATATATTTTTAAACCCTGTGTTTTTAATGCAGATTTATACTTTTCCTTTATTGTCTTGAAATCTATACCATTAGCCCAGTGAGGAGTATGTAAAATAATGTTTACTCACTGTCAAGAATAATTTATACTTAACATGAGAGAGAAATAGTATTTTTTTTTAATCCAGACTTACAAACTTTGAAGATGTTAATATCCTATTAGTAAGGAAGAATTTCCCTGGTGGTCAAGAGTAGAGCTTAAAATCAACTTTAGATCCCACAATGAATCATTGAGTACATCTTTATAAAATAGGTTAAATAAAACTTCATTAAATAAATGAGTGAAGCAGCTGATGATGAAGAATGAATTAGACAAGATCCCTTTCCTCTCTGACACAACTAACAATGTTATGCTATAGCCCCTGGCTTAGCAGGGATTTCTCCAGGACAGAGGTTAGACCTGATTAGTATCTGCCAAAAATCTGACCTGTGTTAACTCAGTTAACTGACTCCAAGTGCCAGTTTCAGGAAGGACTGTCTGGGTGTGTTTCCGGAGAATTGATTCCATTATTGTAGTTAGGTTAAGGAGTTCTGTTAAGTATGAGAGTGTGTACCTCACGGCATGGATTGGTCAGTTTGTGCAGGTATAATTGGGAGATTGATCAGAACTATTTGAAAGATGTAGATACCTTTTCAAAGTCTCAGTCTGCTAAGTTTAATTGTTTAAAAAAGTACATATCTCTGAGGGCCTTCTTCAATACATTAGACTTCATGTTGTTAGTTGAAATTATCGAAGAGTTCTCAAAGTACAAAGTGCCCTTTCTGAGTCCATTCCAAACCAGCCTTTCCCAAGGCCTTCCTCGGTGCCGCCACAGTTTTTGGTCTAATTAATCTGTGAACTCAGTGAATAAGAAAGAACACTTTAGTTTAAGACACATCTCCACCTCTCCTTTCCCCCTCAATGAATGTACCCTTACTGAAGGAACTTCGCCTTAGAATGCAGAGAATGTTTTGTAGAAGAAATTTCATAATATGGGCTTAGAAAGTCTCTTGAAAAACCTGGGGATCCCAACCAAAAAAAAGCCAACTTTCTGACACCTACCCCAGACATACTGACTGAGAATGTAGGCAGAGGAGGAGCAGGCATCTTTATTTTAAATCCTCCTATGGATTCCTCTGCCTGACTCTGGTGTGTGCAGATATTCTTTGAGGAACGTGGATGGCTGTGTGTAGTTTTGATTTGGTTTCATTAACCCTGATTTTCATGCAACTCAGCATGTTCTGTGACTGCTACCAGTATTTAGATGGTCTGTGAGCCTCAGGGTTTCACTGCTGAAAGCGTACCGTAAACTTCAAAATGTTCCCCTTTCTAGGCACAGTTTCTCCATTCATAGGACAGAATAATGGATCCTAAAGCTAGAGAATAACTCTAGAGGACATCTTATCAGTGCCCCCATCTTTAAGAGGATGTCTAAAGCATCCAACAGAGATTTCCTTTGAAATAGTGACACTCAAGAACCCCATGTAATTTCTCCTTACAGTGTTTCTATCACTGAAATAGTCAATAAATCCTTCTTCATATCCAACCAAAATTACTTCTATCTAGCAAGAAGCATTACTTCTTGTTCGGATCTCCAAGAGTGGAACTGAAAATATAGTAGCCTCCAAACCATTACCCTGAAGTGTTGTCTATTTAATGGACATTATGTGTTTTATGGACACAGTCTGTCAAAATCTGTCAGTAAAAAGAGGAATGAAAACGGAAGCATGCAGGTATGGTTCACTAAATACTAATTGAAATATAATAAAAGAATAAGAGAATAAATGTTCTTTCAAATGTGACTGGCAGTGGAACTCTAGTATGCCTCAGAATGCTTTCCATGCACACATCTGCTGGAAGATGGATGATAACAGCTTTCAAATGATCTTCCCCTTTTTTCCAATATTTTTTGCCTTTAGAATGACCCAGACAATATGTCTTTCCCCAATCGAGGTTATTTTTCTCTCAGATCTTCTTAACTGCTTGTTCATTGATTTTGCCTTGTTTGATTTCCTCATTAGTGATAAAGAGCTTAATCACACAAATAAGAAATTAAAGCAAGAGGTCATTGTGATTAAGTTTCAAACAAAGAATAATTAGTCTGTCAATCAGTCAAATGCTGTAAAGATTTTTCGTGTTCTGACTGGGTAGAATAATGGTTCTCAACTCTAGGCCATACATTGGAATTACCCATAGTGTTCGTTGAAACCATCAAAGCTCCTAGAAAATCTACAAGTAATTTTGATGTCCCAGGCATTGTATTTAAAAATTTAAAAATACTCTACATCCTAATACTAAAAATGGAGTGTTTGGACCCTCAGGGCATGGTATTACTTGAGCCTAGTGATACTAGCTGAATTAAAATTTTCATTTACACAAGAAGTCCCATATTCAGGTTGGAAAGTTCCTGTGGAATGACCTAACGCAAAATCCAGTTAAAAGTTGTTGGACACAGGAATTAAAGACAGTGAGAAGACAGTAATCAAGAAAGAGTATTGAAGAAGGAGGAAGGACATAGCAGAGGGAAGTGACAGCATATTTAAAAAGGGAGAAAATATTTATAAAACTTTGCCTATATGTAGCTTTATTTCTTTTTTTCATTGGCCTAACACATCATACTTTTTGTCACCTTGACATCCTTTTTGCTACTGTCCTCATAGGAAGCAACAATAAATATTCAATTTGTCTTTTTCAAATAAAGTAAATTTATTCTAAAGGAGTATCTTTAATGATTAAATTGATTTTCATCGTCTTTAGAGAAGGAATTGTATCATTTTTGTTAGTGAAATGCTGATAAAATAAATCTATTTACAAATACTTTAATTCTTTTGAGGTGATACATATCCTGTCAGTAGTATCCTTTTACTATAGCACATTTAGTTCTTTAAATTTACCGATCTGATTCCCATGGAATGAATCTCCATTCCTAATTCAGAGTTTAGTGACCCTAATATAATGAAGAGCTTCACTTCCCAGCTTTTATACTAATCACGTTTAGTGTTATACCGCCAATGACTAAGCTAGTTAGAACTCGACCCAAATATTATAATGCACCCAGTGAAGTAATCTAGAAAAGATACTAAATACAGCAAAGACAAAAAATAAAAAATAAAAAACAACCTAATGAAATACTTGAGCAAAGTTGGAAACAAATAAAAACTAAAGCGGTTATGGGTTAGTGTTCCTATGGATGCCAAATTACCCTGTTGATTTTAAGAGCTGTGTTTTGTCCAGTGTCTTTGCCCTCATAAACAGAGTACCACTTGATGAGTTTATGCGTATTAAGTAAATAATGCTTATTAATAAATGCGATTAAATGGGTTCACTTTGTGGTGTTTTTCCTTTTGCCCTGTATATAGCTTGTACATACAAAGCGGAATGTCCTCTTTCTAACAGCGAGTCTCGTGAAGCAGTATAAGGAAATGTTTCTTAACTCCAGCACATCAGTGTTTAGAAATTATCTGTTGGTTTGGGCTTTCTGCTTCCTCACCCATCAAACAAACTCTTCCCAGCATGTTTCACGCTTACTGAATCTTCATTTACAATGAACATGAAGGAGTTGAGAGCAAAAAGTACAGTTCTTATGTTGAATTTAACTTCCCTTTAAAAATAATCTATTGTAGACTATTTCGGGGAGAAAAAACCCATAATTCCCTTTCACATCTTACAACAAAACTGTAACAATTATTTGTGTGTGGATAATGGCTTAGACTGCAGTGGTGGCAAACCTATGGACACATGTCCATAAGAAAGTAAATTATCAGTTTAGATAAATTATTGTAATATTGACATATCATAAACAATTTAAAAATTAATCCAGTTGATTATCATTATAAATGTGTTCTAAATTAACTTTCTCATTTGGCAGGGAAGACCAAAGTAAATGATAAAAGGATACTGAAACATTTGGTTTGGTTACCCTAATCACAACAGCATTAAAATAGGAAATAACACTTAGACCTATGAATGTAGAATTAAAATATAATGTGACTTACAAAGCACGATTCTTGATTCAACCATGTGGCTGTTTTCCAGTCCCTGTCAACTAGAAGCATATTAATAACCTGCCCTGTGATGACACTTATCTCAAACATAGTAATTTGCTCATTTAACATATTTCTGCTCTTTTAATTAGTGACTCTTGGTACATCAAAAGAACTTTGTTTTGTTAGAAAGATAAAAACTGTTTGAATCTGTCTTTTATAAAACTGTCTGCTACAAGTGTTTGCCTTTACATTATGGATTAGAACATCTAAATAAATCTGCCCTTTACTAAAAAAGATAGGGACAACTATAGAAACATGATGTATGACTATGAAAAATTAATGAATAGATATAATTTGATTATGTATCACATTATGTGATAATAGCATAAAATATAAATAAAAATTAAATTCCACATACTGGAATACTCTATAAAATGAAATAAATTAGCAAATAAAGTGAGAAATATGTTACCTGGTTATCAGTGCTATAACAAAAACTATGTGATGAAGAAAAGATAGAGGGAAGAGTAAAGGAAGGCAGAAGGAGAGAGAAAGGAAGCAAAAATCAGACAAGGAAAGAAAGGGAGAAAGAAAAGAAGAGAAAATCTTCAGGAGTCAGGTGTTTGGAAAAGATTTGGTTTTAGTAGAGGCAGACTTCACTGAGGTAAAACTTGAGAAAATGCTATGAAAATGGATAAGGTGGACCAAGGTGATTAATTGTGTAGAGTTTTGTAGCAGAATAAGTAGAGAAGAAATGACTTATTTCATATCTTATCAATTACTATATCTTAACATATCTTAAATTATAAAAATAAGATACACCTTCACAAATACAGATCTGACTATTTGATTTTGCAGAATCTCTAAGCTTATGACAAGAATTATTATTTGCCTTTATTTTCACAAAATTTTAAGAAAGGCAGAGGGTGGGCCCAGTGAGGTTTTAATTTGAACTCTCTTATCTGTACTAAGATACTCTGTATGGAGAGAGTAATGTGATCATGTCCATTGGAAAGATGGATTTCCTGTTTTAATGTTATGGATTAATTTATGAGTACCATTACCATGCCCAATGAGAAAAAAGATCCAAGGAAAATTATGGCATAATGAAATCATCAATAGAAAAATTTAAGGGATTTCTAAATCTAATAAGAGATACCAATAATAATTCCAAGTTATTTGCATTTTGACACACTCTATTTTGGAGTATTTTACATGTCTGTAAGTACTACTGTCTAAGTCTCTACATCCTTCTATCCCTCTGCTAAGTGCACTAAGTGGATACTCTCTCTGAGTTAACAATTCATGGTTTATCAATTCACTTAGAATATATGCCTGCTTTTGGTGGACTAAGCACTGAACACTGTACTTATCCCAAAGGATAAAAACTTCAATGAGATAATAAACTTCAATAAATTTATAGTTTAGTGTACAGGTTGGGGGCAAACATAGAAAAAAAATACAATCTATTATGATAAGTACGGTATTTAACAGTCACAGAGCACTATGTGCAAGGAATCTGTTAAAGCACTTGTTATTTGTATTTCTAGTTCTCCTCACTGCTGTTAGGTAGGTACTTACACTAAGCACGTCTTAAAAGAAATGGCCTGAGATACAGAGTGGTCAAAAAATTTGCCTGTATCACATAGTGGATTTTGGATTTGTGCCTAGGTCTCCAGACCACACACCCTGCTGCATTAATTTTATTTTGTTCCTTGTTTGGAAGCCAAAGTGACAGAATGATTCAGCTTGCAGATGTGTTAGGAAGTGTTCAGAGCAAGTATTTACTGGACAGAGCAGACAGGAAGGACTTTTTACATGAAGGGATATCTGAAGCTAGGCGAAGGAAATCCTTGCCTCACTGAAACAAGATAGCAGGAACAGAAAGCTGCGATCCTGGGCACAGGGTGAGTGGTAAGAGAAGCCATTAGAGGCAAAGATGACTGTCGATTTATGGACGACTCATCCCTTGCTAGAGATTTAATTCTTTGACTCGGAGATGACCAGTGTTTCATGCTGTGAATCAACATTGATGGGCATTGGCTTTCAGAACAGCATGGAGGATTAGCTGGGATCTAAGAACACTTTCAGAAGAGTATGTAATGATTGAGAGATAAATGTTGAACATAGCTAAAGAGAAGGAGGGAGGGAGGGAAAGAGAAAGAGAGAGGGGAAAGAAAGGATTGCTAATACCTGGCAGTTTTCTTCATGATAGTACGGGAAAAGGAGAAACAGATAAGACATCTCAAATTTCTTACTTAGCTACTAGACAGATTGATACCGATTGATATAGGAAAGAAAGAAAAAATCAGCTCAGTGTTGGGAGCAGTAGTGTGTGTTGCATTCCATTTTATAAACTGCATATCTAAAGGGAGGCTTGTACAGACACCTGGGAACATATCCTGCTCTGCCATAGATAATTCAAGTTGGAGCAGGAAGTTGTCTGTTCAGTGCGCGCCTGTGACAAAACTCCATAGGCACGATGCACTCAGAGAGGTGTGATTTTCTCCAGGAATGATCCCATAGCCCAGAATGCTCAAAGCAGGGGAATAGACTGCTTAAGAGGCAGGACTTTTAAAGTAACAGTGAAATCACCCTCAAGGAATTAATCACAAAGACAGAAAGAAGCCTGGCTGAGGAGAAATACAGAAGACATGAAGTGATATTTTGATGTGCTCCATAAAATTCACACTTAAAAATACTTTAAAGTATCTCTGAAATAAATGAGATAAGAGGAGCTGTGTCTTGAATTTCTAATATTTCATCTGTTGGTTTTTATTCAAGTGTTCTGTGTTGTGACGTCTCAACTTGAACTGATGAACACACAAAGACAAGTGACACTTTTTTAATGTTTACTGTGAATATGTTTCCTTCTTCCCTTTTTTCTTCTTTCTTTCCTTCCTTCCTATCATCTATTTCCTTATGTAAAATATTATGTGACTAAATATGTGTTTCCCTTTTCCATTGCCTGCTGAAAGTCGTAAAAGCCTTTTGGTGACATTGTTCATGGAACTTACTGTTGTGTGCATTGCCTGAAAGGATTGCATAGCGGACTCCGTCTGTCTCCCAAACTAACAAAAGCCTTATTCACTCAGCTCAGGTTTGATCCTTTCTAGTGAAGTTGCATGAGTTTTGAAAAGCACTATATTTTCTTGGTGAAACAAGAAAGAGCATTAAGTTTAAAAGTATGTATTGATTCGGACGCGTTTTGTACAGTAACCTTGATCTAGATAGAAACGCCGTTTGCTAAAGGTTTGCTGACTGGAATCCTGGGTTGAGTAAATCATCACGCCACACCTCAGTTTTTCACAGCTGCTCCGATAAACTTAGGGGTCCGGGGTGGCTGACTTTAACCGCGAATCTGCTCTGTCCCCTGCAGTGACCAGGACCGTGTGTGCAGAGCAGTGTGACGGGAGATGCTATGGACCCTACGTCAGCGACTGTTGCCACCGGGAGTGCGCTGGGGGCTGCTCTGGACCCAAGGACACGGACTGCTTTGTACGTCCGTCCGATGCCTCCCCTTCCCTGCCGCCCTCCTTCCCGCCCGCCTGGGATCTCAGGTGGCTCACAGCCCGCTAGGCGACCGCGGAGCTTCGGGGATTTTGGATCTCCAACTCTACCTTCCTAGCAGTCCTTCTCTCACTGAGTCCCTTATGGCTCAGCTAGAATTTTTCTGTTCTAATTGAATCCCACCTTTTTTGTATACTTGGTATTAAAAATGAGATTGGCGAATACGAAGGAGGCGATTTGGGGATTTTCAAAATTATTATCATAGTGTCCTTCCCACAAGTGCACCAATTACCTGTGTATGTTGTCCCCAAAGTCCTGTGGGTGAGTTATTGCATTTTATTCCCTGAGTACAAAGTTCACGATTTAGCAGATGGATTTCAAAATTTAGTTATTTTCTTCTTTATATTGTTTAATAGAGTAATATTATTTTAAAAATTAAAATTTATAAAGGTACACTAAAATACTATACATGCTAATCTGTTGAATTTTGTTTGAGAAGAAGATAGCTTTTCTTCCTTAAAATTAACATTTATAGCTTATTGGAGACACTATTTAATTACATTTTTATATTTTTCCTTGGTATATCCTTTGGCATCCATACAAGCAATTGTGTGTGCTATCATTAACTCACTTTTATAAACCAGAACCCTAGTTTCATATTTTAACTTAAAATAGTAAAACTAAGAAATTGTTCTATTGTTAAAATAAGCACAAAAATATTTTTCTTTTACACTCTTCACAAATATACAATAAATAAACCTATATAGTAGAATTGAACTTTTACGAATGACAATGTTAATGAGCAAAATAAAAATTAAAGCTCTTATGTTATTGAGAGCAATCCCATGAATTTCAGTATTATAAAAGTGCTTATTTATTGTAATGTACAGTGAGACAAAAATATGCAGAAGGGGTCAGAAAGAACAGAAGCTCATTAAGAAGTTACAAATCTGAGGGAGTGACTCGATCACGAATTGAGAAACTTTTTTTTTCTTTTGTCAAGAGAGGATGGAAGTTTGATTGTGAAGATACTGAACCCTGCAGGTATTTCATTAAAGGTTCCAAGACAGTAACAGTAATAAACAAGGATAGCAAAATGTCTCACTTGCAAGTTTTGTATTACATGTGTCACTGTTACTTTATGGTAAGCAGAGGGCAAAAGAACTTCCAAATTCTCATTTCATTATTTGCATGGAATGGCCCAGTGACTCCGCTGTGGAATTTGGTACACAAGGTTCATAAATGCCAGGCTGAGGCCCTATGTATAAGTTACATTGGCTTAAAGATAAATTTGTTTCCTTCCTCTGGCTTACGTTCCTTTGTTCCCAAGCCATCTATACACAACACAGAAAGTACGTTAGCCAGGCAATTATAAGGACACACAAAGTTTCATAGCCATAAATTAAAACTTCCTGAAATTTCTAGATTGGTTTTTAATAGATTCTGCGTAGAAAGTGTCATCTTAGTGAATAATGTATTACCCGTGAGTCTCATTCTGATTACACTTCTAGGAGACCATCATCAGGGAATTGTCATATTTGTGATAAAGCGCTTGCTAAAACAACAATTGATGAAGCAAGTGTTTTGAGGAAGCAGAATAAATTAATGCTTATTAATTAATAACAATATGGTGATTTATGATGAAATACAAAACAGAGCCTGAGTTCACAGTAGCTTGGTATTCAAGGCCCAAATTATTCCTGTGAAGCTTAATTTCTTAATTAAAAGAATAAGTTCATCCACACTATTGCTAATCACATTTATATGCACTTACATATATATGTTTTCTTTTGATTTCAAATAGCTAACTCTCAGGTGGTAAAATAGTTTTTAATTCTTCTCAAATGAGTTTGAAAATGGTAATAAATTGTGTCCTCCAGAAGAATAAATACCAGCAGAAATGGACTATTTTATGTAAATGTAATGGCTTTCCCAAATTGTGTGGTATTACAAAGCCATGTAAGAAATAGCGTCATATTATTTAATTTACAGGGTAAATTTCGGCATTACATAAAGTATGTTTATACTTAGCTAGTCACCCAGTAAGAGACTTTTGCTAAGTAGAGTTAAGCAACAGTTACAATATTTTTTCATTATACAGTGGTAATCTTTCTACTTAATATACCATTTAAAGCACTGAACTCTTCAAATACCAGTTTCAAAACAAGTCTAACATGTTGTATTAGGGAGTTAGTTGACTTTAAGACTAAACATCTAAACATACATGCTTTGAATCGGTTGGAGCTTAAATTGTTCAGTCAACTTTAGTAATTAAATGCGTCATCAGTTTAGAAATTACTATACAGATACTAAGAAATTTGAACATCACTAGCCACACACATTGAAATTGGAAAACTTTTGTGAATTTTTGACACATAGATGACTTTAGAGTTAATGGATTCTGTAGTATTTCTACAATTGATATATAGTGAAAATACAAACTTCTCAAGAAACCATTGAAGCAGTGTTTCACTAACATATACTGTGCAGGTGGTTTGTAAATAAATCCATATTTGTTATTTTGCAGGCCTGCATGAATTTCAATGACAGTGGAGCCTGTGTGACTCAGTGTCCCCAGACCTTTGTGTATAACCCAACTACCTTTCAGCTGGAGCACAACTTTAACGCCAAGTACACATATGGCGCATTCTGTGTCAAGAAATGCCCACGTAAGTGACAGGACGAGAATTGCCACATTAGCTAGGACATTATTGGACAATGAGTGAATGTCATATAAATTAATCTTAATTTGAAACTTGAACAGTATCATAAATTACTTTGGGTGTGGGTAATATGGCTTCTGTTTCACCAATAAGAGAATTAAATTCAAAGATATTTAAATAATTGGTTCAAAGTTCATAGCCAAGAAGCAGCATATTTGAGGTTAAAGATTTAGCAGTTAAACTCTTCCTAGTTTTACTATATTTGTTTCTCTATAGACTGTACGATTTCTCAGAAAGATTAAATCAAGTGGCAACAAGCAAGCCAATAAATACAGTCTGCTTTTAATAAGAATAAATTTCCTTCTAATTTTATTCCTGATTATTTACCCTGGAATATATATTATTATAATTCTAATATAAAATCCCATCTTAAACAAAAACATAAATAAAAAATGTGTTAAGGGATCTTTTGCAAACTGATAACTCAATGTGGAGTTTCAAAGTAAGGAGCATAACTCAAGTATTCAGTGTAATACATATGTCGATCTTTGCTTCAATCAGTTTCTTTGATTTGAGTGATCAAAGGGACTTTCTTCAATATTTCACTTATTGGAAAATCAATGTAATAAAATCAAATTTTATGTGCCTATTTAAATGTCAGTTTAAAATCTATAGAATACAGACACAGATACCCACAAACTTCTTATATACTACAGAAATAGTATCTTATAAAACTGTGGGCTCATTTAAGCACCATGGTATAGTCCACTGTAAATTCATATCTCTGCTGAACCTCCTTTGAATGGCTTAGTTTACCAAACTACAGCTGATTTGGGAAAACAGGGACATTTGTTTTCTAAATACAGATCTACAACCCCTAATCCTGACATCTGTAATCTGAAAACTCCAAATAACATATATTTGAAATTAACTTAGCCAATCTTCAAATCTTGAATCTAAGCTACTCAAAATCTATACTTATTCCATTTGGCTGAAATTGCTATAGAAATATGAAAGCATTTAATTATGCAATATTACCAGAACCTCACAGAAAAAAAATGGTTACTTAATATTTAGTGTATGCACTTGGAATGGTTTGGGTTCCCCTGGAACAGATATTAGGTTATGAGGGTGAGTTCTGGGATTCTGTTGTTGTGGAGAAAGGGAAGGAAACAGGATTGTGATTTGGGGCCATCACAGCAAAGGGCCTTGTATGGTGGGTACCCTTTGTGGGTATCTTGTGATCCAAACACTTCTCACTTTGTGCTTTCATATCCCTCTACTCCAGACTTGCTGTATCCCCAGATTTTTCAATTTTTTTTTGTCCTAAACCAGCCACTGCTCATTCTAAATGAAGGCCACATCTTTCTCCACACACAGTGAGTGGACAGTTACATTATGCAGAGCTATGCCCTTCAGGAGGATATTATCTTGACTGTATCTTTCAAGTCCATCCCTCAAGGAGACTGCAAGGAAGCTGCCATCCATTTTTGGCTTGACACCTGCAGAGTGTGGCTTTATCTTCCTCTCTTAGCTGGTCACGTGGTCTCCCAAGAGCCCAAGGTAGTAACAGTGTCAGCACAGTTCACCTACATCTACTTTCCTTCCCCTGTCCTCAAACAATCTTAGATTAAGTGCTTCAGTTTCACAGTGGTTGCTGTTGGCTCTGGCCAATGTTGTGAAATCATGATGCTAGTCAAACCCTGTGCAAAATGGGCCTTTCTGCCCCAAGCTCAGTCACCGACCTATGGTTAGATGCTGCATCTCTACCAGGACCCAGAAGCATATCAAGCAAGAGCTTTCTATTTAATGATGTAAAATCCTTTGCTACAGATGCATGGCCTAGCAATGAAAACCCAGGGTTGGAGCATGCCATAACTCCAAATGGTATATTTACTCCCAACATAGATGCTTCCAATATCATAAAGTGTCTAGGGTTTTATGACCTCAGGAAAAGAATTACCTGCAATTTATGTGCTTTCTGCCATGGGCACCCTTTCAGTCTGACCACTATTCTCCTAAACATTTTACCAAAGTTCCAGTAATAAGATGTTCCTTATCCGCTTGCTGTACCTTTTGTAAAGTGATTATCATTCAATTTCACTTTGTTTCTTCATATAAAATAGGAGAAAGCTTCTGGGGCACTCCGTTGAAACAGAACACATTTTAAACATTTCCTCCTGGATCTGAAGTACCCTCGCTAGATCCAAGGCAGTTTAACTTAAGCTTCATTTGTGCTTCATGAACTTGAAGTATTTTTAGGCTTCCAGACTTGTATCATGACATGAAATGAAGTGGAACTATTGAGAAACACAAACTAAATGTCATGCAGTTTCCTGAGTCTATAAAAGAAACCCACTCTGTCTTGGGGGCAATTCAGGCTGTACCGCAGTAGTCAAGCAAGTACTAGTGGTTTTTAACACACTCTGCTCTCAGATTTGAATGTGAATTGTTGGGAATACTATTTCAGAGGGAGATACTTAAACACACAATTGGGTTGGAGGAAGACACATGTACACCAGCAGTACTGTTACTCATTTTCAAACCCTAAAACAGGCTGTTTTAAACTCAATAGCTGAACATTAACATTCCGTCTTACTTCATCTTTTTTTTTGGATCAGATAACTTCGTGGTAGATTCCAGTTCTTGTGTGCGTGCCTGCCCTAGTTCCAAGATGGAAGTAGAAGAAAATGGGATTAAAAAGTGTAAACCTTGTACCGATATTTGCCCAAAAGGTAAGTGATGGTTTAATGTACAGGTATTTCAGTGAGAGGAGAAATATATACCGTGATTTTCATTTACTTTGTAATAGGCCAGTCAAATTACTTCACATTATAAACCCATTCCCACACTGCCAACCCCCCCCACACTTGTTCATCTTGACTTTGGACAATTTCCTAAAGTATCAACTGACTGCATAGAATTGGTTTTGAGTTATGTTAACAAAAGAGTCTAGATAAAACTCCAAGTTAACATTGATGAGAATACAGAAATAAAATTGCATATTTTTCTTACCAGCTACAAATACTAGAAGTTTTGCACAAAGCAAGGACTTCCGTGCTTATTTTATGATCGTGCCATGTGTTCATTGCTTCTTACTGTCCTCAAAATGATCTGCCAGTCATAAACAGGGACAGCAAATGGGCATGTGATGTGACATTTGGTCTCTACAGCTTAAAAATATTTTGAAGCTATGTGAAATGACAAGGGAATTTACCATAAGTGTTAAAAAATGGTACAGATAACTCACGTTACAGAATTTTAGTGGAGGAAGAAATTCCTTCCAGCTGTGAATGCTCAGATTCCTCACCAGAGTGAAACTTAAATTAGGCAGGACCAACGTATAGTTCAAACCTCCCAAGTGCTATTACGCTTTCAAACTGTCAGGGAGTGCCTTAGAAAAGGGCAGACTTCACATTAACTTTTAGACTGCATCCTCTCTGTGTGTATGTCTGTCTCTGTCTCTCTCCCGGTGTCTGTTTCTGTCTCTTTTTATGTCTCTGTTGCTGTTGCTGTCTCTGTGTCTCTACCTCCCCCTCTGCTTTTCTCTCTCCCTACCTTTTTCCCTCTCTCTCTCTGCCTATTACTCTCCCACCCTTGTATCTCTTCTTCATTCTTTCCTTCTCTATGTTTCATACACATGCACACATTTTTGAAAGTGAAGCTTCAGAAATCATAGATATTTTGAAATTTAAATATATGAATGGCCCTAGACATTAGTAATAATGCATACTATCAATGCTCTTTGGTTAATATATATTCTTCATTGAACCTGTGTTTTTAAATTACAGTTTATATTTAGTAGACCAGGAAATAATTTTTACCATTTGGAGTCAACATGATAAAAATATTAAAAATAATATTTTACCATGGATTAGGAAATACAGAATATTATCTAGTAAGGGAAAGCATTGTTTGATAGTGATTCTATTTTTGTTCTACGTGTGTCATGAGTAGGTATTGCATCTTGTCACAAACTGTAACTCTATAAAGAGCTATGGTCACTGGGCTGGGACAGTGCAGGGACAGTGTTTTAAAGTAGGCCTAGTAGTAAGGGATCAAGTAGTTCTTTTAATTTTCAGGAAAAAAAAGTTATAATTGTTTTTATTTACCAGTAAAATACTGTTATTTCATGATGAGAATGGAATTGTTGGCCAGAAGTCTGTTGTTCAGTCCCCTGACCGTACGTCTTGTTTGCGTAGCTTGTGATGGCATTGGCACAGGGTCACTGATGTCAGCTCAGACCGTGGATTCCAGTAACATCGACAAGTTCATCAACTGCACAAAGATCAACGGGAACCTGATCTTCCTTGTCACTGGTATTCACGGGTCGGTATTCCACTCCTGCACGGGATTCTTTCACAAAGTGTAGACAGAGATGAAGCAATTTCTTGGCTATGTTGCTTTGGTTCTTCTTGACCCCGGGTAGTTTTACCCACATATTTTTTACCCACAGAAGTGATGGTCAGATCACCACTAGGGATAGAATACCAGAGTTTGGGGCTAATCTACATTATGAGTTTAGTGACTACTGAGGTTCAAAAACACAAATTCAAATTTAAGTTAAAATGTATTTTGGAATATTCTCAAATGCTTAGTTTCTGACAAGCTTGAGTTATTTTTAGTACATCTAAGGAACAATATTAGTGGATAAGATAGGAGACTTTTTTCAGGTTTTTAAATGAATACATGGAGGCAACATAAATTAATATTCCATCAGAAAACTCATATAAAGCAAATCAAATCATCTAACATAAAGCAGAGTTGAATTTCTCCTGAGCTTCTTGCAGAAATTATTTGTCTTCATAGATTCTTTTTCTTAATTTGGGAAGTTAGTGCTACTGTAGGAGATGTATTAAGTGCATTTCATTTTGGTAATAAAAATTGTCACATTCTCTGGGCTCCTTTATTACAAAACCACCTGCTCATTTTAACTGGGAAGACAATCAAATTTGTATTCTTTGGATTCTAATAAAAATGCCAATATTTTTACTTTAAGTCTTATCTGTTTGTCTACATTACTAGCTAGTCCCTAAATATTAGCACTATGGGCTGATTATCACTCTTATATTGCAACTCGAACTCTTACTCTGAATATACATTGCATCACTTCTAGAAGCAAAGTAATTTAACACATTACAAATAAATATGTCCAAATAGGGACAGCAAGAACAGTACCATAAAATATTTTTTATTCAAATACTTGGTGCAACTGCATAAAATATCTCTTTACTTTAAAATGTAGCTTTTATTTTGGTCCCATGTCAGATACCATAGTTATATATGTGTACGCTCTGCTCAGTTTGTTATGATTGGCTCAAGCAAAGGTCTTAAAAGATTCTAAATAGCCTTTAAAACAAACTCTGCAGACTTCGAAAGTCTCAACCAGATTGCTATATAGCACTAGACTGCTGGTGATAGTGACACTACCCGGATTTAGATGGGACCTACCCAGTAGACTGTACCTCAGTCCACACCTGCTCTCTGGGTCCATTTGCATTGCTGCCTTTGTGGTTTTGGTCTGCTGGGCCAGAGACCTGGGTCAACTTTTACAGCACATGTTGGAAATCAAATAAAGGCAAAATCTTTAAGGTAAATAATGCTTCTTAGTTTAGATAATTATTTTTACCTTAATCATGACACATACACTGGAATGTTTGAAGTTGTAACATGTTTTTGTATCTCAAGCATAATACACATGACATTTTAAGGACAAATATATGTGTGGAATATGATATTTTTTATACAACTTAATTGACTTCATGAGATATATAGTGAAGTTTTTTCCTAAGGTAAGTATGACCATAAAGTTGATTTTTTAAATCTGAGACTGTGTGTATGTGTGTGTGTGTGTGTGTGTGTGTGTGTATGTGTAAAACGTGTATTGGTGTATATGTGTAGAGATTAAAAAATCGGAGATATACAGAGATTTTAAAAGATAATAACCACAAATATTATCAATGGAAACCTCTGGTACATAGTGTTTTATGTCACTTAATTGCCCTCAGTACATTTCTATCAAGTTTTTATATGAGATTATACGGATTATTAAAAATAACTCAGTTTCTTAAAATAACAAAAAGTTAAAAATATCATAAATAAGTGAAAGAAGGTCCTACCAAAAATAAACTACCCAGCATTTTGTTAGGCACCATTTCAATATATGAAAGGGCTAAAAAAAAATAAATTGGGTCTAAAAGTTTGCAGTACTGTAGTCTTGTTGTCAGAAATATGCACTCATTTCTTTATTTAACATAGGAACCTCACATGCTTGAAGTCACAGGAATATTCCTCCATGTTTGTCATGTTTGACACCATCCTTTTGCTGGTTCTCTGCATGACAATGTGCTCACCAAAGGCACATACTGATGCCATGTCACCACGAGGCACTGGTGAGAGGCTTGCATGGTATCCTGCAGTGATGGAGGCCAGTCAAGAAAAGATAATAGGTTTGGTGATCAAACAAAGCAATGTCAGTGAAATTGGGAAACTGTGTCCTTCACTGTGTCCTGAACTTTGTTTTGTCTCACCAAACACAGTGACATGATGGGCACAGTGTTCTTTTCCATGGCCCTGACCATAGGTAGGAAAGTTCCCGATTTTTAGTGTTGTGGATTTCAAGGGGCAGAGGATGATACTCCCAAGAGCTCCTTTAAGTTGGTAAGTGGAATTCTGTCAGCTTATTTTATGAGAGTCCTAAGTCCCTAAAATTAAGTATATAAAATATCTGTGGTCCATTGGGCTTTATGCTAAATGTCCAGAATTTATTTTTATCCTGGCAACTTGGAACCATTAACAGTAAATGTTTGTTCTGACCCCATTATTGTATACTTGCTCTGACTTGCGTTGAGTCTTCTTCGGTAAAGCCGGGATACTTGATTGTCTAATCATAGTTGTTCTACACCCTGCTTTTCATTAACAAAGAAATGTCAAAAGCTCGTTTTCCTCCCACAGAACCTTTGTGTGCTTCTGCATACAAACCTTTTTGCATATTAAGACACAAGGAAAAGCAGAGCTTTCCTACATGTCTGCTTCATATTCATCAAAAGCATAGTTACGCATTTCATATATATTTACTTATAAATGCAACAAATTTGCTATAACATTTAATTTGGACTTCAGACTTTTAAATGGCATTCATTTAGCACTGAAAAAATTCCTGATCATGGTCTAAGTGTGAGTTATGCAGTTTCCCCAGTCTCACCAATATCTAGTTTTTGAGCTTTCTATAGCACTCCATGGCAAGCCCTCTGTACAGTACACTGAATCCACTGCTTAGTTTCAAACAATAATCAAGCAAATTTTCTTAGTGAGATAGTTCACAGTGTACAATATGTCGATGAACCAAGCCCAGAATCTGAGTATCAGGCTGTTCTAGATATCAACTGATAGTCCTTTCGAGATTGTCATGCTGCGATTAAAAAACAAAACAAAAAACAGTGTCAATGAACTGAGTCTGAAATTGCCATAAGACAGCTTGTGCATAGTCAGCTTGTCGGGGGTTTAGGGATGGCCTTGACTGACAGCATGACTCCTTTCAAGACTGCATCTGAGGGCTCACTCTATGTAGTCTTTATGTCTCACACCAAAAAAGAAGGTTCCCATAGATCAGTGAGGAATACCTGTCCATAGGAAGAGTACAACTCATGTGCCTGCTGCAGCGAGATATATGCTCCTGAAATACGTACCTTCATCTTTTAGTAGGCTTAATCTCTACTGAAAAAGTAGTCAATGCTCAAAATTTTAGCTTTATATAAAAGGCAAATATCAATATGAAGTCTGACATTGCCCAGGAAAGTCTTCTAATGTATTAATACTTTTAAAAAGTATTGTGTAGTTCTTAAAATAATGGTTTACATAATGAGAAAGTTTTGATATTTTTGTGTTGGGTAGAATATTCTAATATGTGGTTATATGGCATTGCCAACTCATTATGGTTTTTTTGCAAAAGTATTTTCTTAAGATAAAAAATACAAAATATTTCTTAATTTGAAACGGTAACATACATAGTTGGCTATGGTAACACATGTCTATTCTCAGCACTCTGGGAGGCCGAGGCAGGAGGATTGCTAGTTCCAGCACAGTTTCATCAACTTAGCGAATTAGCGAGACCCTGTCTAAAACATGAAGAGAGAGAAAGAGAGAAGGAGGGAGGGAGAGAAGAGTTGGCTATGTAAAAGCTTAGTGTGTGGGTCCTGGTACCAATCTCTGGTACCAAAAAAATCTACGCTCATTTTCAAGTTTCTTTATGTCACTGTATTACAATAGTATTTAAGATGGTATTTGAGAAATCTCCAAAATTTATATTTTTTGAGTTTTATGAAATTTATTATGCTTTCTTTTCAAAGTTAATATAATTCATGTAGGTCAGGAGGGAGTAAATATTTCCTGTGTGATATTGATGATAATAAATAAAGCAGAGAGGAGCAAAATGACTCTAAACAATGCAAAGGAGGAGTGAATTCATATAATGTTTTGAAAATTTACAGATGCAGACCTAAAAAATAGTAAGACTTGTGTTTCTTTCTGTCCTGTTTGTCAGTTACAAGTGCCACTAGCAACTTATACTGCTTCTGAAGAGCCCAACACTAGTAATTCTTACTGTGATATTATTTATTTCCGACCATATTCTTCCTGGTTAAGGGTAGATCTTTAAAGATCAAACAAAATAAAATGGCTCATTCGTGGACGTGCTGTCATTGTATTTGTCAGGATGATAGTAGTGGGATCATTTCTATAGATTTCAAATAACTTTGATAAAGAACTTGCATTCTGTGTCATCAGAATTCTAAAGTTATCTATTAAGCCTCCTTTCAAAGTAGCATGAAAAGTTTGAACAACACATTCTTAAATTTCCTACTCTTAAGTTAAAGTTCAATTTGGATGAAGTAACTACTCTCTCTTTTCTCATATTTTAAAACTTGACTGAATCTCTTCTTGACTTTCTAGGGACCCATACAATGCGATCGAAGCTATTGACCCGGAGAAGCTGAACGTGTTTCGCACCGTCAGGGAGATAACAGGTACTCCTCAAACGGCAATCTGCGCACTGTGCACTTTGCGAGCTCAGTATGTTCCCGAAAGTATTGAATATTTGCACCACAACTAATTTTCAAAGAAAATTTTAATTTGTATAAACTTATGTCATTATGAACAAGAAATATATGCTTTTGCTTTTGTGTTTATTTTGAAGGACTATTGAATTATAAAAATAAATATCCTTGGAATTTTGTCACTATTGTTTTAACAAATGTCAAATAATCTAGGATGTTTGTTTTATTGCTGCTATTATTACGTTTATGGTACAGTTTATTAAGTTTAAAGTATGATTTAGATATATATAATTATCGCATTCACCCTAGGGAATTTGTGTCTGTACAGGCTCTATCTTAATTCATATTTTCATCTCATTTTCCTAATCTTCCTTAAACCCCTCCTCCCCTCTTTATTTACAAAAGCTTTGTTTCTATTTTATCCTTCTTTTCTCATTTCTTTCTTTTCTCTTCCTTCCTCCCCTCTCCCCAGTTTCCCTTCCTGTTCGAACAATTTCTTCCTGTTTCACAGTATCTGTTACACCTTTTGGTTCTTATTTACATTTTTAGTTTCTTGCACCAGAGAAGCAATGTAATATTTACACAAGTGTGTCTGATTTTATTTCACTTAGGTTCTCAAAGACCATCTATTTAGCTATAAATGTCTCAAGTTTATCCTTTTTTATGAATAATACCCTATTATATTTTTTAAAAACCCTGCCTCTTCTTTATTCATTCCTCAGTTGATGGGCATTTGGGTTGTTTCCAAGATTTAGCTATTACAAACTGTGCCACTATAAACGTGGGTGCACATATATTTCTGTGGTAGGGTGCTTTCAATTCTTTTGGGAAGATGCCAAAAAGGGGAATAGCTGAGTCAACAGAACCCTTAGTCCTACTTTTTTGAAGAATCTCCACAGTGGTTGCACCAGTCTACACTCCACTAACAGTGACAGGATTATTTTTTCCCCACATCCCCACCAGCATTTGTTATAGATTAATTTCTTGATGATAGCCATTCTTTCTGGAGCAAAATGGTATCTCAGCTCTATTTTAATGTAAGCACAAGCGTCTTGAATTATCAGTAATGTTGAACATTTGTTTCATATTTTTATTTCCATTTATATTGCTTCATCTGACAAGTGAGTATTCATCTCAGATACCCATTTTAGGATTGGGAGTTTAAAGTTGGCGAGTCTGATTTTTTTCAGTTTTTGTATGTTCAAGGTATTAGTCTTTGTCTAAGGATCGACTGACTAAAATTTTTGTCTACTCTGTGGGTTGAATTTTCACTCTGTTGGTGATTTCGTTTGATGTGCAAAAGCTTTTACAAAACATGAGTTTCCAGTCATTAACTGTAGTATTTTCCATGCAGTCAGGGTTTTGTTCATGAAGTTTTTGCCTGCACCTTTGTGTTCAAGAATTCTACCTATTTTATCTTCCAGCAGTTTTAATTTTTCTGTTGTAATATTTAGATGTTTGATCCATTTTGACTTTACATTAGTGCATGGTGTTAGACGCGGGTCTAGTTTTAGTTTTAGGTGTGTGGAAAGCCAGTTTTACTAGCACCATTTATTAAAGAGGCTCTCTTTCTTTCAGTGAATGTGTCTGGCCCTTTTTGCAAAGAGGGTTTGGGGTTGTTTTTGCATCTTCTAGTCTGTTCCATTGAGTCTCACATCTGTTATTTTGCCAGGATTCTGCTGTTTTTATCACTGTAGCTCTGTAGTATAATTTCCAGTCAGGATTTGTAATCCCGTCTATCTTGCCTTGTTGCCTAGAATTGCTTTTGGTATTCTAGGTCTCTTCTGGTTCCAAATGAATTTTAGAAATGTTTTCTCTAGTTCTGTGAGGTAAAGTAATATTCTTTTGACTAGGATTGCATTAAATATGTATAACAATTTTGGAAGTATGCCTATTTTCATTATGTTGGTTATTCCTACCCAATAGCAAAGGTTATCTTTCCATTTCCTGTTATACTTTTTGATCTCCTTTTTCAGACTACTGTAGTTTTCAGTGTAGATATACTTTACTTCCTTTGTTAAGTGGGTTCTTAAGTATTTCATTTTTTTGATGCTATTGTGAAAGTCATTGTTTCCCTAATTTGTCTCTCATCGAGTATTTTTTTATGTGTAGACAGGAATACTATTGATTTTTTGGTGTTGACTTTGTATCTAGCTATCTGACTGAATTTGGTTATTAAATCTACTAGTCTTTGAAGGAATTTTTGGGGTCTTCTGTGTAAAGTATCATGTCATCTGCAAATAATAATAATTTTACTTCTTCCTTTCCTTCCTTCTTCATTTCTTTTCTCTTGTCTAATTGCTCTGGCTAATGTTTCCACAACTATATTGAGTAGGAATGGAGACAGTGGACATCCTGGTCAACCTTTAAAATCCTGATTTTAGCGTGAAAGCTTTCAGTTTCTGAGCATTTAGTATCATGTTGGCTGTTGGTCTATCATAGATGGTTTTTATCAGATTGAGATAAAGACCATCTATTCCAATTTTCTGTAGGTTTTTTTTTTTTTCATGAATGGGTGCTGGACTTAGTCAGATGGTTTTTCTGCATCTACTTAGATGATCGTGTAATTTTTTTGTCTTTGGTTCTATTGATATGATCTATTACATTTATCCATTTGCATATGTTGAACCATCTCTGCCTCTCTTGTATGAATCCTACTTGTTCATGTGGTACAACCTTGATTTACTGCATTCTGTTTGCCAGTATCTTACTGAGGACTTCTGTGTCTATGTTCATTAGAGAGACTGGCTTGTAATTCTCCTTTTTGGTTGAGTCCTTCTCTGGTTTTGATATTAGGGTAATATTTGCTTTCAGGAATGACTTTGGGGGAGTATTGCTTCCTTTTCAATATCATTGAAGAGTATCTAAAATTGATGATAATAGCCATACAACATACCTGAACTTATGGGATGCAACTAGAGCAATCCTGAGAGAAATTTATAACAGTGAATTCACATATCAGGAAAACAGAAAGATCTCAAATAAATAACCTATTGCTGAGTCTCAGATTTCTCAAAAAAGATAATTGGGGGGCTGAATTAGAGGATCATCATGAGTTCAAGACCAGCGTGGGGTGCAAAGCTAGCTCAAGGATAGCATAGC